>JAPFFP010043292.1:0-13359 GCA_026153255.1 Solanum medicagineum | reverse complement strand
CATTTAGTGTAAAAAGAAATATTTTAGGAAACAAGATTGGGAGAGGAAGGAGAGAGGCGAACGAGAGCGGAGAAAGGTGAATTTAATATGTATGTCTGTTGAATTGACTACTGCCAGAAATTGCAAAGAGAGAGGAGAGAGATGAGAGATAGGAAGAGAGGAGAGATAAAATAGCAACAAAAATCTAACTATAGTTATAAATTGTAATTTTTTCAAACTATAGTTGTATAATGTAATATATATCATATGTTTGCCTAATTATGTTAATTTTCCTAATTTAATTAAGCTTATAAATCCTCATATTAAATCTAATAAAATACTCTAAAGTTATTAAGTACTTTCTGTATTAAAAAATTTAGCATTACCAATTTATCTCAATAACTTCTATTAATATAATAATATTGCCAAAGTCCTAGTTATCTTTAATAATATATTTGGATTATAACATTATTTCTTGATATAATTGGCTTGTCAATAGTACTTGAACTCCCTAACTTGAATATTAAATTACTATAGTATGCCAACTTAAAAATTAATTTAATATACTTTTTATATTTCATATTATATTTATTTAATTATATTTTTTTATATTATATTAAAAACGGATAATTTTTCATATTGAAGGATTGTGACTTTTCCGGAAGGTTGTGACTTTTTCAATGAGCTGTGACTTTTTCGAAGAGTTGTACCTTTTTTGAAGGATGATTACTTTTCGGAAGGGTTATATCTTTTTCGAAGTGTTATGACTTTTTCGGAGGGTTGTGGCTTTTTTAGAGAGATTACTATAATACCCCAACTTATAAATCAAATTAATATATTTTAAAAGTGGATGATTTTTCACATTGAAGAATTGTGACTTTTTTCAAGGTGACTTTTTCGAAAGGTTTTGAATTTTTCAAGAAGTTGTGACTTTTCTGAAAAGTTGTGAACTTTTCAAAGAGTTATAACATTTTCGAAGGGTTATGTCTTTTTCAAAGGGTTATGACTGTCGCGACCCAAGTTTAGGGCCTAGACGTGACATGACAAATGGAAAATCCGAAGATAACCCAAACAAGCTTCTTAGAACATCATGTATACATCTTTAATTGCGGAAGTAAAATAAGACAATAACAAGAGTCAATTATTCAAAAAGGAAAGCGGGACTTAGGGAAGTCTTTGATAATCATAGAAACATAAGGAGAGTCAAGCTCAAAAGCATATACAAACTTTGTATCCAACAACACCTCTACTTTAGAATGGAGCGGGGTTCAAGACACTCCCCAGGCTCACCCTCACGATACTAAGTGTTCAACATAAGAAGAGAAGTCCCAACATAGTATGAGTAATATAGCCATTGTCCTTAGAATTGAGGACTCACCAAATCTTTCTTCAAAGTATCGAACTAGCCACATAGAGGAGATGATAGAAAGGAGCTCCGGTCCCTACATGGTAATATCATGTAGGCATAGAGTATGTGTTAGTACTTTGAATGTACTAAGTATGCGGGGTGCAACACATCAAAGATATAAGCCATAATATTCAAAATGCATAATCATAACCAATGGATATATAATCTCAATATGACATGCTACTTGGAATGTACTAAGTATGCGGAGTGCAATGCATCAAAGACATAAGACATAATATTCAAAATGCATAATCATAATCAATGGATATATAATCTCAATATGACATGCATGATCAATGATTGCAATAAAACATGCTTGTAAAATATTTAACTTGCATAATATATCATACATATGTGGGAAGAGACCTCAACCGACATAGACCAAACAACTACAACTTGGAATTCAAGGCATGACACCCCCTCGGTGCAGGTGACCAGGCATGACACCCCCCAATGAAGTGTGGTCTACTTTCTAAGGCAAACCAAACATGATAACATGAAGTAGATGGATCCACTAGTATAGAAAGAGTAAAATATAATCCTATGGTGGCATATAATTTAGAGACTAAAGACTTTATATAAGGATCCCTTGTGTCGAGCCCCTATCTTAAGCCTCAATCGGTGCTAAGTCTAATCCCATGGAATACTTGAAATAATCATACTTTAATCATAACATGAATAATTTGTAAGAGACACGATAGCTTGACATGAGTAGCTCATTACATGCTTGACCTCTTCTAGTGAGCTTATCTTGAACATGAGAGTAAATAATAATCATACATGATCTCTTGCTTGGATATGAATAGCTCACAAGAGGTTAAACTCTTGAAATAGGACTCAACTTGATACTTGTAAAATCATAGATCCTTTTCATGAATTCAATACATGCTTGAAAACCCTTAATCATCATGAAATCACTTGACTTGTAAATCATGTAATAGTTCATCAAGAACTTGAGAATTCTTGTCATGTAATTTTATCAAATACATGGTGGGTTTATGATACTTATTTTTAATCATGCAACTCAAGAGCAAAACAAGAAGAATAAACTCAATTCAAATCAACCCACCAATATTGTAGTAAAATCCTCATTTAGGGTATTTTGAAATTCATCACAAAATCTCATAATAGTTCATAATTTCATAGCTCAAATCATGTGTAGTCTCAATAGACAAAAATTAATTCATCGAACAAGCTTGAAATAGATATTCATGCATAATCAATCAATACTTAATAAAACCCCAACATAATTTATGTTCATATTTCATAATAAAAGACACCCATAAGTAATACATGTAACTTGAAATCATGAAATTTTTATAAAAAGGAGAAGGTTGGGCACCATGGGTGAAAGGACCTATGGATAAAGACCACTATCATGACCCAATCCTAGGTCCTAGATGTGACACATCGCACGGGGAACCCAAAGGAACTCTAAGCAAGCCTCTTAACATATCATTACACATCCTTGGTCACGAAAGCAATAAAATACAATAAGAAATAGTAAATAGGGATAAGCGAGGCTAAGGGACAACCTTCATACCATAAACATCAAGAGTAAGGAGAGTTTCAAAGCTCATAGAGTTATACATATCATGAAACGACCCCAAAAAATGTCTGAAAGTGTGCCTCTGGGTTACCCAGAATCGTAATTTTCATATATCTCAAAATTCGTGCGTGATATCGAAAATTCAACTTCATATTCTTGTTCAGGGGGTCAAATTGAGTGGGGAATGGGTCTAATTATAATTTTAGAGCAAATGAATCACAATTTCAATTTCCCAAATTTGCACTTTCCAGAGAGGGTTCGTGCCCCTAGAGCGCGCGCCTCGGGTGCGCCCCTCTGTAATTTTGCACAATTTTTCTTATCCGGCCCAAAAATTTTGGGTTTTGGGCCTAAGCTTCCCATGTGTGAAAATCCTATACTTAGCCTTATTTCACACTCATATCATTAAAGACATTCCCAAATACTCTCTCAAACACTTAGACAATATTTCATCTTCAAATTTTAAGTCCTAAAACTCATCCGAATTTTAAGGTTCTAATTCAAGCTTCAAGTCTCCATCTCCAATCTTTGTCGAAGATTCTCCAAAGTCAATGTATGTGGGTTTATTTCATGGGTTCCTTTTTACCCATGATGCCCAAGCTTTCTTTTACCTAAAATTGCATGCATTAAAATTGATTTACTCATGTGTCTTACTTATTATGAATTTCACTACACACTATGTTGAAGTTTCATGAAAGTATGATTGTTTTAGCATGTTTTGAGTTATGAATCTAAGATCTATTGTGAGATTTGATGGGTTTGTAAAAGGATTTTGAGATATATGGAAATTACGATTCCGGGCACTTCTGAGGCACATTTTCGAGCACTTTTTGGGGTCCTTTCAATATCTCTCCCTTAGGAACATTCGTCCGTGAATGTCAAAGAATCGTATATGAGAAGAGTAATATGAAGAAATCAGCCCCAACAAGAATGCAACAACATACTTAAAACACCATTTTCAAAATCTCAACATAAGTGTAAAATTACCATGAACTTTGTCAATATTGACATGAATGGATGCAAATGACTTAGGGGATGGAACATGAAACATGAATCACATGGAAGACTTAGAATTAGTACCTTAGGCTTGAATAGGATGAAAAAGATAGGGTATCGCTTTTGCATATCCGCTTCAGCCTCCCAAGTAGCAACTTTTGACTTGTTGGTTCCTCCAAAGGACCTTAACGAAAAAAGCAACATCTTTGTTCCTCAACCTCTTCACTTGTTTATCCAAGATCTCTACTAGAACCTCTTCATATGTCATGTTATCTTCAACTACCCCCACAACATCAAGAGGTACAATAGCATTAGGGTCACCCACATATTTCCTCAATATAGACACATGAAAGACCTGATGAACCAATTCCATTTCACTAGGCAAATCCAACTCGTAGGCCACATTACCGATCCTCCTCATCACCCTATAAGGACCTAAATATCTAGGGCTTAACTTATCATTCTTAGCAAAAAGAACCACACCCTTCATATATAACACTTTCAAATAGACCCAATCACCAACCTTAAACTCAAGCTCCCTCCTTCTCACATCGGTACTTTGGGATGTTTTTAACCTTTATCTAATCATCCTTACCTTCTCCATAACATCCATAACCATATCCAGACCTAACAAAGCCACCTCCCGAACCTCAAACCACCCGATCGGTAGTCTACAACGTCTACCACAGAGAGCCTCAAAAGGAGCCATACCAATGCTTGAATAATAGCTATTGTTATATGCAAACTCAATCAATAGAAGATGATCATCCCAACTACCTTTGAGCTCCAATACACAAGCCTTATGCATGTCCTCAAGTGTTTGGATAGTTCTTTCAGCTTGGCTATCCGTTTGAGGGTGAAAGACTGTACTACGCTTTACCTTGGTCCCAAGACCTCCTTGGAAGGACCTCTAAAAGTGTGAAGCAAATTGTGCACCACGATCCTATATGATGGACAAAGGAACCCCATGCAACCTCACCTAGTCATGAATGTTTAACCTAGCATAATCTTCAGCCCCATGTAGTGTTAACCAGTAGAAAGTGAGCCGATTTTGTCATCCTCTCAACCACAACCCAAATGGAATCAAAACCCTTTCTAGTCTTAGGTAACCCAACCACAAAATCCATACTAATCTCTTCCCACTTCCAAGAAGGAATCTCTATGTCTTTGTTACGACCCAAACCTAGGGCCTAGGTGTGGCACAACGAATGAGAACCCGAAGGCCCCCAAACAAGCCTCTTAAATCATAATTGCATATTATAGGTTTAAATGGCAAATGAAAAATAGATGACAATGAAATATGAGGAATGGGACTAAGGGACAACTTGTAACCATAAGTGGAAGCATAAGTTAAATAGTTTAAAACATATCAAGTGTAGCAATAGTCTAGACACATCTCTAAACAATGACAATGAACAGAGCCAAGAATACAAGTCTAGGATCCTCAATACTAAGTCAAAATGAAAGTACATCGAATATCTGAATAACAAAGGGCAAAGCTTGAAGATAAGGGTTCTGTTCTCGATGAATAGGAACTCACCAAAGTTCAAGATCTTCACGAGCAATCTAGCCACGCGGAGGATGATAAGGTAGATTGCCTATCCCTAAATGACAATAGTATGTAGGCAAAAATGCGGTCAGTACTTTGGAATGTACTAAGTATGCGTGTATGCAATGCAACAAGTAAATATAATGACAAAGAATACTTACCCAAAATGACAAACTCCAAGCTTAAACAATGTATTCAGTTCCAAAGTAAAGTGTAAAGTAATTCCATGAAAATGCATAGAGAAGCACATAAGCAAATAAGTGTGGGAATAAGACCATAACAGACAAAACTATATGAGCTATAATATAAAATACCGATGTCATACTCCACACCGGCCAAAGAGTGAGTCAACTTGCCAAGGTATAACTCCGGAAATGGAAATACTAAATGGATCCACTAGTCAGAAAGCTTAAAAAGGCATAATCATAATATCCTACAGTGGCACATAGTTATGAGATTAGAAACTTTATATAAGACCCCTTAGGTCGATTCCCACTCCTAACTCATTCGGTGCTAAGTTAAAATTTCACGAAAATGGGCAATGCATATTAGAAATAATCAAAACTTAATTTAGTTCAAAAAGTCATAACTTGTAAAATAAATCATATTCAAACTTGTACTTAGAATAGCTCCTTAACAAAGATTCAACATGAAATTGAATGGGTCTTAAGTCACTCAAGATCATTTCATACTTGTATTTACTTGTTCTTGTCCAAAATCATAAGTTCATATTATGCCATGAAAATCAAATATCCAAAGTGCATAACTTAACTTAAATCACGTTGGGGACTGGTTCAATAACCTTAAAATCACAAGTTTTATATTCAAACAAAGTTACAATAATCATAGAAACATTTTAGGATATAATCATAATAACTCATTTGTGGATCTAAGACTTGAAAATATAGGTTATCTTAAATAATGCAAATCTGAAATGCTTGAATTAAATTATGTAAATCCTTGATAAATATTCATAAATAATCATAAAATATATGAATAACCATAATTTAAGCAAATATCAATTAGTATACAATTATATATAAATCAAAGATTGAAAATTCATAATTCTAAATTTAGTTTTTCGAAGAGGACTTCTTAGTTGAAAGGAAACCAAGAATCGAACACACATACCTTGCTTGATTAGCCTTGAGGAGATGAAGAGATTTGGTGGAGATCTTGAAGAATACTTAGCCTAAGTATTGAGAGAGTTTGGGAGAACAATGTAGATTAGGGGATTTGGTTTTTTTTAAGAGTGATGTAGAGACTAAGTAGACGGGGAGGAGGGGGGGTATCTATACTAATTTTGGGGACAGAGACGGGTTATAATGGTTATTTAATCACTAAAAAGTGGTCAAAAACGTGTGGGAAAAAAGGCATAAAATCATGTGGTGCAAAGGGGCTTTTTGACTCACTTTTAAAAGAAGAAAGATGCCAAACACAAGGGAGTGAGCATGGGACCTAGGTATGGCAGTATTATCCTATCCCATGGTGCTATGGCATGGTATGGTATGGCCTCAAGTCGTGCTAAGGGCATGCCAAAGGCTGCCCATGCAAGCCATGTAACAAAGAATTACTCCCAAATAAGTCAATTACATAGCCTTCACATATACCTTCATTTCGAAAAATTTCAAACGCAAAACAAACTTCAGTTTTCAGTCTTAACTTCACATAACATTGCACCCAAAATATTGTACCAAGGATAAACCAGCTGCCCCTCCAAGACCACGTCAACAATCACATAACTAAACCAAGATAATCGCTAAGATAGCCTTCACTTAGAATTTTACTTAACTTAATAGAAATTCACTTGAACATTATCTTTTCACGTAAGTATAGGCTTAACAACACATGATACATTACAATATCTCCCCCTTGGGATCATTCATCCCCGAATGAGATAAGAGTAGTTTGAATGAATAGGAATTGAAATAGTGACTAAGAGCTTATCATGTCAAAATGCAAAATAGAGCTTATGTTCATCCAAAACTTATACAAATATCATAAAGTAACATCAAAATAATTATGCATGCTTAATAATTATAACAGTGACAAAATGGTACAGAATGAGGAATTCGGACTCGAGGAATAGAATTACCAAAACCTTAGGCTTGATTGGTTTGGAAAAGATGGGGACATTTCTTCATCATGTCTGCTTCAGCTTCCCATGTAGTACTCTCAACATGTTGGTTCCTCCAAAGCACCTTGACGAATGCCACATCCTTATTTCTCAACCTCTTGACTTGTTGATCCAAAATTTGTACTGGTACTTCTTCATAAGTCAAATTTTCTCCAACTTTCGCAACATCCAATGGAACTATAGAACTTGCATCACCAATGCACTTCCTTAACATAGATACATGAAAAACAGGGCGAACCAACTCCATCTCATTAGGCAACTCAAGCTCATAAGCTACCTTCCAAACCTTCTTAAAATTTTGTAAGGACCCACAAATCTTGGGTTCAACTTGACCTTTTTGCCAAAAAGAACAACACCCTTCATAGGTGAAACTTTGAGATACACCCAATCTCCCACATCAAATTCAAGATCTCTCCTCCTGATATCCGAATATGACTTTTGTCGGCTTTGAGCTGTTTCCAATGTTGTCTCTTATCATCCTTACTTTTTCCATAGCCTCCAAGACCGAATCCGGGCCTAATAATACCATTTCACCTACCTCAAATCAGCCAACCAGTGATCTACATCACCTATCATAAGGAGCTTCAAACGAAGCCATCTCGATGCTAAAATGATAACTGTTGTTATATGAAAACTCAATAAGAGATAAGTGATCATCCCAATTACCTTTAAATTTCAAGACACATGCTCTCAACATATCCTCCAATATTTGAATGGTCCTTTCAGCTTAACCATCTGTTTGAGGATGAAATGCGGTACTAAGCTTACTTTGGTACCCAAACCTCGTTGGAATGCCTTCCAAAAATGAGAAGTGAATCGAGGGCCACGATCTGATATCATTGAAAAAGTAATACCATGTAACCGGAATAACTAACAAAAATATAACCTTGCATAATCCTCATCAATCTATGAAGTCTTAGCTGGCAAGAAATGAGCTGATTTGGTCATACGATCCACAATCACCCAAATTGAATCATATTGTTTCTGAGTTCGAGGCAATCCAACAATGAAGTCCATATTGATTTCCTCCCACTTCCAAGTTGGGATTTTAATGTCTTGAGCTAGCCCACCAGGCATTTGATGCTCGGCTTTCACTTGCTGACAATTTGTATACTCGGCCACAAACTTGGCTATGTCCTTTTTCATATTACCCCACCAATAGACTTTCTTCAAATCTCAATACATTTTGGTGCAACCCGGATGAATGGAATAAGATGAATTATGAGCCTCCTGTAAGATCAAGGTTCTCAATCCATCTACATCTGGCACACACAACCGGCCTTAGTATCTAAGAAAACCATCTCCCCTTTGTGAGAAAAGCTCCACTTTCTTTTGTTCAATTAATTTCTTTAATTCAATCAATGTAGGGTCAAGGTCTTGCTTTGACTTCACATCAACAATCAAAGAAGATTGAGACGCATCATGAACAAACATGCCACTATCATTAGTACCTTCTGACCTAACACCAAATCTAGCCAACTGATGGACTTCCTTTGCCAACTATTTCTTTTCACCCTCAACATGACTCATACAAACCATGGTTATTCTACTCAAAGCATCGGCATTGGCCTTATCCGGATGGTAGTGGACACTCGTATCATAGTCTTTGAGAAGTTCAAGCCATCTCCGTTGCCTTAGATTCAAGTCCCTTTATGTGAACACATACTGCTAGCTCTTGTGATCGATAAATACATCCACGTGAACCCCATAGAGATAGTGATGCCAAATGCTTAGAGCAAAAACTACTGCTGCCAATTCAAAGTCATGAAATTGGATAGTTACACTCATGCACTTTCAACTGCCTAGAAGCATAAGCTATGACCTTACCATTTTGCATTAACACGCAACCCAACCCAACCCTAGATGCTTCACAATATACCACAAAACCATCCAAACCATCTAGAAGAGTCAAGATAGGAGCTGAAGTGAGCTTATCTTTCAATGTATGGAAACTCTTCTCACATTCATCAGACCATACAAACTTGGACTTTTTCTGGGTCAATTTGGCCAAAGGGGATACGATTAAAGAAAACACTGCTATAAATCGTCGGTAGTAACCTACCTAACCTAAAAAACTCCTTATGTCAAACGGATTTAAGGGTCTAGGCCAGTTTCACACTGCCTCAGTCTTCCTTGGTTCTACCATAATACCTTTATCAGTCACCACTTGGATAGGGAAAGAAACTTCTTTCATCCAAAATTCACCTTGCTGAATTTGGCATACAATTTCTCATCTCTCAAAGTTTGAAGGACTGTTCTCAGATGCTCATGTTCCTTCTCACTTCGGGAGTAGACTAGTATGTCATCAATAAAGACCACAACAAAAATGTCAAGGTAAGCTTTGAAGACTCGATTCATAAGATCCATAAATATAACCTGTGCATTTGTCATTTCAAAAGACATTATCAAAAACTCATAGTACCTATACCTTGTTCTAAAAGCTGTCTTAGGAATATCACTTTTCCTAACCGTAACAGGTGATACCTAGAATGAAGGTCGATCTTAGAAAAATGTCTAGCTTCTTGTAGTTGGTCAAATAAATCATATATCCTCGGAAGTGGGTACTTATTCTTAACGGTGACCTTGTTGAGTTGATGATAGTTAATGCACATTCAGAGTGACCCATCCTTCTTCCTTAAAAATAGAACAGGAGCACCCCATGGAGATTTGCTAGGCCTAATAAATTCCTTCTCTAATAAATCTTTCAACTGCTCCTTAAGTTCTTTCAACTCCGCTGGTACCATCCTATAGGATGGAATCGAGATAGGTTTGGCATTTGGGAAGGAGGTCTATGCCAAAATCAATTTCCCTTTTGGGAGGAATACCAGGAAGATCTTCGGGAAACACATCGGTGAACTCATTGACTTTAGGAACTGACTCAAGAGAGGGAACCTTAGAAGACACATCTCGGACCCTAGCCATATGATAGATACACCCCTTAGATATCATTTTACGAGCTTTAAGATATGAAATAAACCTACCCTTTACCATAGAATCTTGCCCTTTCCACTCAAACAAGGGTTCATTAGGAATTTGGAATTTAACTTTACGGGTTTCTGCAATCTATGGTGGCATAAGAGACATGTAACCAGTCCATACCAAGGATGACATCAAAATCTACCATAAATAATTCAATAAAATTGAACGGAAGAGTTTTATGCATAATAGACACAGGAAAATTTTTATAGACTCTTTTAGCAACTATTGACTCACCCACGGGAGTAGACACAAGAAAAGGGTCATGCAAAATTTCGGGACTTAAATTGAACCTATTGGCAAGGAAAGGGGTCACAAAGGATAAGTTTGCACAAGGATCCAACAACACATAAACTTCAAGATCAAGCACTTTCAACATACTCGTGACAACATTTGACTGATCTTCCACCTCTTGCCTCCCATGTAGTGCGTAGAACCTATTGTTGTGAGGACCACCATCTTGTTGTACAACTTGTGGATTTTGGTCCGCCTGCACATCTTTACCATGCGGCCGACTACCCTTACCCTTATTATGAGCCTTAGGGCAATTGGCAATTTTGTGACCTAGTTGGCCACATGCAAAACAACTTCCTGACTCCCAATAACACACACCACCATGGCTCTTACCACGCTTTTTGTACGTTGGCCAAGCTTGAGCATGACCACCACTTTGTTGACCCTTAGTATGTTGAAACTGATCATTAGTATGCCTTTGGTTGAAGGCATTCAAAGAGCCTTGTTGTTGGAACCTTTGGTTTTGATGACCTCGGCTACCATCACCACCCTTGTGACCTTGATACTCACCATCATACCTCAGCCTCTTACTATCAGTTTTCCTCAGCTTGCGAATCTGCTTTTCCTCAAGTTGCTTGTCATAAATCATAAGCCGAAACAAATCCATGTCTCAAATTAGTAGGGCAGTTTGGCATTCTTCGTTGCTAAGGTCAGAGACTCCCGAAACAAACATATTCATCCTAGCCCTAGGATCAGAAACCAGCATAGGAGCATATTTGGAGAAAGTTGAATTTCAATGAGTACTTGCGAACCTCATTGAGCCTTTCCTCAAGTTCATAAACTCTTTCATTTTGGCTTCCCTTAATTTAAGAGGGAAAAAGCGGTCCAAGAACGCAACCTTGAATTCTTTCTAATCAATTGGACCACCAAGCACCCTTTCACCTTCCCTCTGATCATACTAAATTTGTGCAAGGCTTTTATGTTGGTAGGCTGCCAACTCTGTCTTCTCCTCCGATGACACACCTATAATTGAGAGAACCTTGTATACCTCATCAATGAACTCCATGAGATCCTCATCAATTCTATTTCCATAAAATTCTTGTGGGTTCATATGTGTGAAATCTCTCACCCTTGCTACCTGGGTGGGAGCTTCAGGTGTTGGAGCTTAAGGTGGAGCTTGCGTAGACTGATTGGCAACCATTTGAGCCAATAATGAGATAACATTCCTAAACTTGGCGTGGGACACATTACCCTCTTCTGGTGGTTGAGGAACCTCACGTTTGGGAATATTTCTTCTTGGCGGCATTTTCTATAGTGCAACGAACAAGTCATTAGAAGGAAGGATATCTTAAGTTACTCTAAGGCACGATTTGATTTAAACAAAGAAGTGAGACAATCCTAAACATCTCATAGCCTCCTATTCATAGTTGTGGTGCACTTCACCACCATGAATAAGACTCTACAAGATGCAGTGTGTGGACTTCCAAGGATCATTTTAAAATCTTGTGCTCTGATACCAAGCTTGTCACAACCCAAACCTAGGGCTTAGGTGTGACATAGCAAAGAAGAACCCGAAGGATCCCAAACAAGCGTCTTAAATCATAATTGCACATTATAAGTTTAAATGGTAAATGGCAAATAGATGACAATGAAATTTGGGGAATTGGACTAAGGGACAACTTGTAACCATAAGTGGAAGCATAAGTTAAATAGTTTAAAACATACCAAGTGTAGCAATAGTCTAGACGCACCTCTAAGTAATGACAATAAACAGAGCCAAGAACTACAAGTCTAGGTTCCTCAATACTAAGTCAAAATGAAATGACAACAAGTATCTGAATAATAAAAGGCAAAGCTTGAAGATAAGGGTTTTGTTCGCGATGAATGAAAACTCACCAAAGCTCAAAGCCTTCACGAGCAATCTAGCCATGCGGAGGAGGATGAGATAGATCGCCTGTCCCTACATAATTATAGCATGTAGGCAAAAATGCGGTTAGTACTTTGGAATGTACTAAGTGTGCGGGTATGCAATGCAACAAGTAAATATAATGACAAAAAATACTTACCCTATATGACAAACTCAAATCTTAAACAATATATTTAGTTCCAATGTAAAGCGTAAAGTAATGCCATGAAAATGCATGAAGAAGCACATAAGCAAATAAGTGTGGGAATAAGACCATAATAGACAAAACCATATGAGCTATATTATGAAATACCGATGTCATACTCCACACCGGCCAAAGAGTAAGTCAACTTGTCAGGGTATAACTCCAGAAACGGAAATACTAAATGGATCCACTAGTCAGAGAGCCTAAAAGGCATAATCAAAATATCCTATGGTGGCACGTAGTTATGAGATTAGAGCTTTATATAAGACTCCTTAGGTTGAGTCCCACTTCTAACTCATTCGGTGCTAAGTTAAAATTCCACGAAAACTGACAATGCATATTAGATATAATCAAAACTTAATTTAGTTCGAAAAGTCATAACTTGTAAAATAAATCATATTCAAACTTGTACTTAGAATAGCT
>JAPFFP010043291.1:0-13360 GCA_026153255.1 Solanum medicagineum | reverse complement strand
CATAAGGGCTCCTAGTTTGCCTATTGATCAATTAGGTCCCAAACTTTTCTATTTTAATCCCATTAAGGACTTCCGAGTCCAACATAATTATTACCCTTAAATTAACGAGAGTACGGGGTCTAATATTTATCCATGAAAGATATCTATGATTTTTGTTATGTGAAGTTGAGCCCTATTTCAATATTCCACCCTCTTGTGAGACATTCATGTCAAGTTGAGGGGTCAAGCATGATACTATTTTACCCTCATGTTCAAATTAAGCTCACTAGTAGAGGTGAAGCATATGAATGAGTTATTCATGTCATGTGATCATGTCTCTTACTAGTTATGCATGTTGCGATTAAAGGTATGATTATTTCAAGTATTCCATGTGATTAGACTTAGCACCTATTGAGGCTTAAGGTAGGGCTCGACTCAAGGGGTCCTTATATAAATTCTTTAGCCTCTAAACTATGTGCCACCATATGATTATATTATCTCCCTAAATGGGCCTTACTAGTGGATCCATCTAGTTCATGTTTCCCCTCAAGTGGGGCCAAGTAGGGTTACCTTGGCAAGTAGACCATACCTTTTCGAGGGGGTGTCATGCTTCGGAATGCTAAGTAGTAGGTCTGATATGTCGTTTAAGGTCTCCTCCAACATACTTATGTTACATTATGCAAGTTGAATGTTTTACATGCATGTTTTACTATAAGCATTGATCATACATGTCATATTGAAATTATATCTATTGTCTATATTTATGCATTTTGAATATTGTGACTTATGACTTTATTACATTGCATCCCGCATACTTAGTGCATTTCAAGTACTAACACATACTCTATGCCTATATGATATTACCATGTAGGGACCGGAGCTCCTATCAACCTTCCTCCTCCAAGTGGTTAGTTCGGTTCTTGAAGAAAGCTAGTTGGTGAGTCCTCAACTTCGAGGACAATATCTATTTCCATTATTGGTATGTTGAAGCTTGTGCTTTACATTGGATACTTATTATCTTGAGGCTGAGCCCAGGAAGTGTCTTGGCTCCCGCTCCATTTTCTAGTAGAGGTGTTGTTGGATACTATGATTGTATTTGCTTATGAGCTCGACTCTTCCTATCTTTTTATGATTATGCAAGACTTCCTTTAGTCCCGCTTTCCTCTTTATAATTGACTCTTGATATTATATTATTTTACTTCTGCAACCAAGGCTGTGTACATGATAAGCTAAGAGGCTTGTTTGGGTGGTCTTCGACTTCCCATTCACCATGTCATGTCTAGGCCCTAGGATTGGGTCGTGATATCATTTATAGAAAGAAATTGGGAGCTTTGTATAGAATGAAGAGAGAAATTGAAGGTGGAATGTCAAAGGACTTCTACAAAACGTTTGCAAGACCCACAAGATCTTATTGCTACCTTTTCCAAATGTTGGTTATTTTTTGCAAATTTTAAAAGTTGTAGTTAATTTTTGTTGTTTTGCAGTAAAGGTTTTCTCAATTGTGATATTTTTCCTTTAAAGAATGAATTAACATAAAATTATTTATCTTTGAGATAAGTTAATTAGACAAATAATGTTAGAGTTAGGAGTTAAAGTAAATATAAGAAAAAACAAGAAATGGGCAAATAACCATAAAGAGATCTCAAATTTGGGCCTGGCAAGTCCAAACTTGAACCTGCCCTAATATTACTAAAGATGTTGTATTACTCTCAAAACTCGTTGAACCCTGTTGCTGCAATTGGAATTTTAACCCATTCCGCCTGTATATCAGTACATTATCCCATCTTCCACCTGTAGATTCATCATTGGCCTTTCTTGGATTACCCCTGCCAGCATGCTAGGCTTTGGCCTATTTTGCTTACGTATACATTGATTGTATATTGGTGTGTAACTATTATATATAAGCATATACAATGTTTCTTTTTGCTTCCAAAGACCTGTAAGCAACTTTCCTATCTTGAGAAAAGTGGGGTTGATTCAAACATTTGGGTTTTAAATAATCTGAGATGCAGGAGAGAAGTAGTGTCCATCGTGAACTCAAAGTCGGGTTCATACTACGCAAGGAGGAGAATGAGAATTAGTATCCACACACTTCAATAAATTAAACATGAGATAATATGTTGTAAACATAATTAATAAGTAGAGACACTCAGCTAACAACACTAAACATATAAATGCTATACTAGCTAGACATGCCACTAGAAGAGAACAAGAAAAAGTTTAGAATAAGCATGCAATGTACAAAAACTAAGGGGAAATTCTTCAAATAGAATAGCTATTTTTATGATTTCAAGAGAAAATATGAGAACTATTATACCATGAAACTCGTAAAGCCTAGAAAAATGAATAACATATTAAAGGCAGAATAACCATCTTAGATCATGAATCTTATTGAAACCATTGCCATGACTCAAATCTTCAATTAATTGGAAAAAGTAGAACAATGTCCAAAACATAAACCATTTGATATAATTTAAACGGAACTAAGATCATTCATGCTACAAACTAACATGACAACTGTAACATTCCATTCAAAATTTTTCTTACCAAACAAATAAGAATACATTAGACCCAACTCTTGGGGAAGGCAAGGTGATAACTATGCATGAAAAGACAAGAAGATGGGTACTCCAAGACACCCCAAAGGATCATAATGTAAGCTTCAGGCAATGAAAAGAAAATAGGACAGACATGGCTATATTATTTAACTGTTACATAGTTTAGCATTGTCACGCCCCGGAAGGGTACCTTAGACGTCGCTGGCCCTCAGAGACTATTGCTTGTCCCCAAGCGAACAACTTGGCCTCATCACATTCATCCAATCAATAAACTCTACTAATTAGCAGAAGACGAAAGGAATAAATGGGCACATCATTATCATCTAGTCTCAAAATAATGTTATAAATGAAAAGACTAGTAGAAAGAACTAGCTCACAATCTTAACAATCAACATCGAACTCTAGTCTATGAAGCGTCTAATACTATCAAGTGGTGCCAATGACAGACCCATAGCTACCTCAAATCAAAATAATCTATTAAGTCTAACTCTATAAGAAAGATGAAATAAAAGTAATAAATCCTCAATAATTCGCCTGTTGACGATCTCTAATCCTTGTATCTACATCACAAAATGATGCAGTGCCGAGTGGCGTCAATACGTGGAATATACAGTATGTAAAATAGATGGGTGAAACAAAAATAGGTAGAATAATATGGAACAATATCAACTCAGAATAACCAGCAATCCACATGTCAAATGTCTATCTAAAGCAAGAATAAAGAGTAGACAAGTGACCCATCAACCAATAAAATCTCATCAATCAAATCAGACTCTTCTCAAAAGAACTCAACTCAACTCATCTCATCACATCTCATCTTGACTCAGACTACTCAAGGTAGGAACTTTCTTGGAGTTTCTCTTATACGACAACAATCACTTATGAGCCAGTGATTGTACAACAAGCCACCGTTTTTGCAACAACCGTTCCGTACTTGCCAGGTAGGCAACGAATCGAATCCACTAGAGACCCCTACAAATCAAACAAGTCCTCTATTATTTCAGGGACTCTATCAAGAGAGAACCTCAACATAATGTAATGTGATGGTCCTAATCCTTTCCTATGCTTGTCTACATAGTTTGACAAGTGTGAGTTGGACTAACCATTACTCTTTCGGTGCTCGATACTCCTCCCAAGACTCAATGCTCATAATACAATCCATCCAATCAAACCATCTCAATCAACTCATCTCAAATCAGCCTTATGGAGGAAATCATCATTCAAGCAATCTCGTAGAGACTTATCATTTGATCAATCAATCTCTCAATCAATAGCTCAAGGCTTAGAACAATCATTAGGGAACAATCGAATGGAAAAATCATTAGAGTTTATTTATGGAGACTCATAGGACTATCAAACTCTATTAATTCATCATATCATTATTCTCATATCATAATCACAATCGACATTCTCAAATCAAGGCTCTTGACTCAATCCCTAAGTTCATTCATGCATGCTTTCAAAATTATCATGTAGGGTTATGCAGTATCTCATGAAAAGTAATAAATTCAAAAAAACAAGTTTATGATGATAATCAACATATGAAAATACATGTAAGTAATATAACTTTCAAGAAAATCTTCAAGAAACCATTCATGAATCTTATATGTAGACTCATTAGACTTTCAACTCTTCCATGACCATTTATGGGGCACATGAGAGAACAATCTCATGTTATTAGCTAAGCCTTACATAACCGGGGTAAAGCTATCAACAATCAACTTCAAGAATCCTCCTTGAATTCTTCGATTTCATGCTCTTCTCTCTTTTCTTCTCTCAAGCCCAAACTTTTTAATGACTTGGAAAGGACTTAGAATGGGGTTTTTTGACCCTTTTTACGCTCAAAATGACCTATTTTAATTGTGTTTTGAGTTTAGGAATGGTTGAGAATTGTCCAGAATGCCCCTCATAATTAAAAAGAAAAACTTCAACTTCGGAAGAGTGGGTCCGCAATGTGGAACCATTGCGCGTCAATATATTTTTTACCCGGAAATTTTCTGAATGAGTTTTCCTATCCACTTCGAAAAAATTAAAAACAAAACGTAAGTCAAGTCTACTATAGAGATGCGACACGCCTCTGTCTCACATTGACACTATTTTTCATTTTCGGATCAAAAAGTTTCTTTTTATCCGATCGCTCTAAAAATTAACCGAGACCATTTTTCCACGCAATGTTTCATGTTCATATCCGTTCTCGAATTTGTAGACAGAGCATGGGAAGAAGCAGTACACACACATCTCTACTCTAAGGGTATTTTGGTAATTTTATAGAGTGTTACATCATATCCCCCTTGGGAGCATTCGTCCTCGAATGATGAGTAAAGATGGATATCAAGACACGAATAGACTCAAAACTCATCTCATCATCAAGATCTAACAATCAAACTCTCGACTCTTCCTCAATCATCAATCAACTCCATTTGGACTCAAGAATAGACAATCAATTTAGTTAAGGGTAAGGAAATTACCTTCAACACTCTCATCATTAGGCATGAATAGGTGCAGATATTTTGCTTTCATCTCTTCCTCAGCTTCCCATGTGGCTTCCTCAACAAATTGATTTCTCCACAGGACTTTGACTGAGGCTATGTCTTTGGTTCTCAACTGGCGAATCTGACAATCAAGGATTTTGACCAGAATCTCTTTGTAGGACAAACTATCCTTCACTCCAATACTCTCAATAGGGATCACCAAGGCAGGATCTCCCAAGAACTTCTTCAGCACCGAAATGTGAAGCATCGGATGAATATTGTCTAACTTGGTAGGCAACTCTAACTCATAAGCAACCTTCCCAATCCTCTTTACAATCTGATAAGGTCCAGTATAGCAAGGACTCAATCTCCTCTTGCCAAATCTCATGACACCCTTCATAGGTGACTTTTTCAAGTATACCCAATCATTCACCTCGAACTCTAAGTCTCTCCTCGTCACACGATATAGGATTTCTGGTGACTTTGCACAATCTTCAACCTCTCTTTAATGAACTTAACCTTCTCCATTGATTGATGGACAAGATCAGGCCCAATCAAATCCGCTTCTCCAACCTCAAACCACCTAATTGGTGATCTACGTCTCCTCCCATACAAAGCTTGTAGGGAGCCATTTGAATGTTCACATGATAACTATTGTTATATGTGAATTCAATCAATGACAAGTGATCATCCCAGTTTCCTTTAAAATTAAGAACATAGATTCTCAACATATCCTCCAGCATCTGAGTTGTACACTCTGCCTGACCATTTGTTGGTAGATGAAAGGTTGTGCTCAGATTCACTTTCGTACCCAATCCTTTTTGGAAAGATCTCCAAAATTGGGAGGTGAATTGAGCTCCTCTGTCTGATATGATGGACAAGGAAACTCCATGCAACCTCATAATCTCTTAGATGTATAACTTGGCATACTCCTCCTCAGTGTTGGTTGTTTTAAGTGCTAAGAAGTGAGTCGATTTGGTCATCCGATCCCCAATTACCCAAATTGAATCATGTTGCTTTCGAGACCTTGGTAGACCAATAATGAAGACCATATTGATCATCTCCCACTTCCATTCAGTGATCTCAAAGTTCTGGGCCAGTCCACAGGGTATATCATGCTCAACTTTCACTTGCTGGCAATTTGGGCACTTTGAAACGAACTCAACAATATCCCTCTTCATTCCACTCCAACAATAGACTTCTCTCAAGTCGTGGTTCATCTTGGTAGAACCAGGATGAATGGAATATCTAGAGCTATAGGCTTCAACCATGATTCTTTCTCGAATACTATCAATATCTAGGATGCATAATCTACTTTGGTATTGCAACACTCTATCTCTCCCTTTGGAGAAGACTATCACTTTCTGTTAATGGACAACCTCCTTCAATTAAAGTATGACAAGATCTTGGTCTTGCTTTTCTTTCACCTCTTCCACTAAGGATGAAGCAGACTCATTCTGAAAATTAACTTCTCCCTTATCATTTTCCTCAAGTTGGACTCCTAATTGAGCCAATCGATGCATTTCTTTTGTTAGATCCTTCCTTCCTTCCTCAACATGGTTGTGCTACCCATTGACAACCTGCTAAGAGCATTAACAATGATGTTAGCTTTACTTGGATGGTAGAGAATACTCATGTCATAATCCTTGAGCAACTCCAACCACCTCCTTTGTCGTAGGTTGAGCTCTTTTTGACTGAAGACATACTACAAGCTCTTGTGGTCAGTGAACACATCCACATGCACTTCATACAAGTAGTGGCGCTAGATTTTAAGTGCAAACATCATCATTGCCAACTCTAGATCATGGATCGAATTGTTCCTCTCATAAACCTTAAGTTATTTGGAAGCATAGGCTATCACTTTCCCTCTGTGCATCAACATACATCTCAATCCAACTCTCAAAGCATCACAATGAATCACTAAGTCCTTTGTCCCATCCGAGCAAGGTTAAACTAGTAGAGTAGTCAGTCTCATCTTCAACTCTTGGAAACTTTTCTTATATTCTTCAAACCACCGAAACTTGACCTTTTTCTGAGTCAATTTAGTCAATGGTGCTGACAAGGAAGAAAATCCATCAACAAATTGGCGGTAGTAGCCTGCCAACCGCAATAAACTTCTTATGTCAGTCGGAAAGCTCTGTCTGGGCCAATTCTTAACCGCTTCAATCTTTTGGACATCTGCTTGAATAACATCACCGGAGACAACATGGCCTAGGAAAGCCACTGATTTAAGCTAGAATTCACATTTCAAGATTTTCGCATGCACCTCATGGTCCTTAAGTGTTTAGAGGAAACTTCTGAGGTGATTAAATGTTCCTCCTCATCTCTTGAATACACCAAAATATCATCAATGACCACAATTCTGAACATATCAAGGTATTGTCTGAATACCCTATTCATCAAATCTATAAAGGCTATAAATGCATTCGTCAATCCAAAGGACATGACTAAGAACTCAAAATGGCCATACTTAGTCCTAAAGGCTATCTTTAGAATATCATATTCTCTCACTTTCAACTGATGGTAGCCAGATCGGAGGTCTATCTTTGAAAAACAAGGGACACCCTGAAGTTGATCGAACAAATCATCTATCCTTGGGAGAAGATACTTATTCTTTACAGTGAGCTTGTTCAGTTGCATATAGTCAATGAACATTCTGAGCGATCCATCTTTCTTTCTCATGAATAGGACAGGGGTACCCCAAGGAGAAACACTTGGCCTTATGAAGCCCTTCTCTAACAAATCTCTCAATTGTTCTTTCAACTCAGCGGGGACAATCCTATAAGGTGGAATTGAGATAGGCTGGGTATTGGGAAAAACATCAATCCCAAAGTCAATCTCCCTATCAGGAAGGACTCCGGGTAGATCCTCAAGAAACACTTTAGGAAACTCATTCACAATCAGGACCGACTCAAGAGTATGAGACTCAACATCATCAAATTACACTTGCACGAGGTGATAGATACATCCTTTGGGAATCATCCTTTTAGCACTAAGGTATAAGATAATCTTTCCCCTAGGTGCAATAGAATCACCCTTCCACTCTAGAACTGGTTCATTCGAGAAAGAAGAAGAAGAGCGTTTGTTCAAATGTTGGAACAAAACACACTTCAAAGAATATAAAGTGTTTTAAGCCTTTGAAAAGTCAGCAACAACGTGGAACAGATCAAGCCTTTAATATTGGTTATAGCCAAGGAACTGATCTGGGCCGTCCACCTCAGCTATTCAAGAAACTTCCTCCAAGCACGAGAGAAGCACACATTTAGCATAGGAAAAAAATAAAGTTTGTTAGACACAACCAATAAGAAAATTGCTACTAGTGTAGGATTTAATATTTTTATTTCTTTATTCTTGTATATAATTTGACAGGGTTTGTACAGTGGAGAACGGCAAAAAAATTGTTCTACACTACCTCTTGATAAATTTCTACATGGTAGCAGTGATCAAAACCCTTCAGATTTATTTCAAATATATTCTTGTTTTCTCATTTCAATAATGGATCAACAAACGACATCACCTATTAATACAACAGTTATTGCAAAAAGCTCAACCTCTATCGATTCTAATAATCCTTATCACCTTATTCTATCAGATGCTTCTGGTATAATTCTCATCAACAACCTTTTCAATGAAAAAGGTGATCAAGGGTGGAGAAGATCCATTTTGATTGACCTTTCAGCCAAGAACAAGTTGGGTTTCATTAATGGATCTGAGGTTGCACCTTCTGATAATTCACTGCATCTAGAAGTTTAGCATAGATGCAGTGATATGGTAACATCGTGGCTTTTGAATTCCCTCTTAAAGGAGATTGCAAAGAGTGTGATTTACTCAAAAACTACTAGGTACCTTTGGATAAGCTTGGAGCAGAGGTTTGGGTAGTCTAATGGTGCAAAATTGTACCACCTACAACAATAACTTAGCAGATTAACACAAGACAGTAATAAGATTGCAGGTTATTTCACACAACTATAAAACGACTTTGGGATGAATTGGATTCCCTTAACGCAAACATCAAGTGTAGTTGTGTATGTATTGTGAAGGAAAATAAAAGTTGGAGAAGTCCTTACAAGATGAAAGGCTTATCAAACCCCTAACATAATATTAATCTTGCATATTCTTTAATCTCACAAGATGAATATCAAAGGGAAAACTATATTAACCCATTCATTCCCTCTGATTCATGCTTTTATGGCTAGACCAGGTGGTTTTATGGCTGAGGTAAAACCTAACATAGAGTTGAAAAACAGGTCCAAAGGCCCATTGGTACTCCTCAATGATCTGAATTTCCCAAATCTGTTAATTGTTAGCAACCACAAAGATTTCAAAAACCAAATCAAAAGTTTGAAGGAAAGAAAGGCAAGTATAGTTCTAATGTAACATGTGATTACTATGGAAAACAAGGTCATGAGGAGGTTGATTGTTATAGATTGATAGGATTTTCTGATGATTTTTAATTCACAAATGACAAAGTGTTCAAGGACATATTAGAGGAAATGCAGCACTACCTATGGAGGATTTTGCAAGCAAACAGAGTGGCTTTGGTGATGTAACTATTTCCAATCAGAACTATAACAAGAAGCAATATAATGAATTTGTTCACATCTACAGACAAATGAAGATTGACGAGGCAACAAACACTAGTGGAGGACATACAATCAATGGAAATGTAGTGGCTGGTACAATCTTGAAATATATTGGCTCATGCTTTTCAATTTTAAATTCTAGTACTTGGATAACAAATTTCGGTGTATCGAAACATATGTGCTACAAATCAAATTTCTCCTCTATGTGTCTTTTTAAAGTCCCTTTGACTATTAATATTCCTAATTGTCATACCATTCAAGTCACTCACATAGGAACATTTGCTTTATTCTCATATGTTGTTTAGAGAATGTCTTATATGTTCCAAGTTTCAAATTCATTCTCATATCTATAAATAGATTTTGAGTTAGTTTCATTCTACTTTGTTTTTCACATCAAATGAGTGTATTATGCAGGGCCCTTTGATGAGAAGGCCACAAGTTTTGGTGAAGCTAAGGAAGAACTACATTTGCTTCAATACAATGTCAAAAAATCTAGTTTCAATTCTAGAAAAGAAATATCAATTATGTCAAACGATATTTCTAATTCTGTTTCTTTTCCTTTCAATATTTCTCATGATTCCAAGTCCATTTCTAGAGTAGTTTCTTCTGTATGTAGCAGCAATACTTCCAATATGAAACTTTGGCACATCAAATTAGGGAATTTTCTTTTATAATCACTAAAGCATATTAGTTCCATTCCTATTTCCTCTGATCTTGATTGTTTTTGTGATGGATGTCCTTGAGAAAGACAATCGAGATTGCCTTTTCCTATAAGTCACAAATCTACTAAGTCCAAATTCGATCTTATTCACATTGACACATAGGGACCTTGTAAAGTACCCACCTATAACAACTATAGGTACTTTCTCACCATAGTGGATGATTACATCAGGGGAACTTTGGCATATATGTAAACTAAAAAGGCAATGCATTTTCAGTTTTGCATTGCTTCTTACAGAGATAGAAAGGCAACTCAACACCAAGGTAAAGGTGATAAAATCAAATAATGCCTTGGAATTAGGAAAAAGCACAACAACCACTAATTACTTCTAATCACAAGGTATAATTCATCAAACTTTATATGTTGCCACCCCCCAACAAAATGGTATAGTAGATAGGAAGCATGGACATCTTCTCGAGATTGCAAGAGCTCTTTTATTTCAATCCCACATTCCTATTGCTTATTAGGGAGAGTGTATTCTTACTGCGGCATTTTTTATTAATAGACTACCATGTAGAGTCCTACAAGGTCCTACTCCTTTTGACACGCTATTCAATGAGTCACCTAGCTACCAACAATTGAAATGTTTTCGATTTTTATGTTATGCCAATACATTAGCTCATGGTAGGGCAAAGTTTGAGCTAAGGGCCAAAGCTTGTGTGATTTTTAGGGTATCCTAGTAACCAAAAAGGTTATAAGCTTTTGGTTTTGAACAACAAGAACGTATTTTTCTCTCGAGATGTCTCTTTCCATGAAGATAGTTTTCCCTTTTCTATGAGTGATGATAATGAAAATTCACCTCGTGTTTTCCATATTCCTAATCTTAATAGTGGGGTATTTCATGATTCTAATTCTTTTGTACCCATTCAACTTCCCAAGAACATGTTCCCTTTTCTAATTCTAGCTCCCCTTCTACTTCTACACCTACAATTATCACACCCACTTCTCAAGTTTTCGATTATCCTGATTTGAGAAGATCAAACAGGCCCAACGAAGGCATTGTGCAAATCATCTCAAGGACTATTTTTGCAATACTATATTTCTTAATTCTATGACTGATTCTTGTTTCACTACATCACTTCAACCTACTGTGCCCTCATTTTCTGGTCTTTCTCTTCCTAGTCAAATCACTCTCCAATTAGTTGCAGATATTGTTAAGCCCACTACTTATTCTTAGGCCTCCATTCATCCTGGATAGATAAAGGCCATGAAGGAGGAAATTGTATCCATAGAATCCAACCAAACATGGGATGTGGTTTCCCTTCTTATAGGTCAAAAAATACTCCCTTGTAAGTGGATTTACAAAGTCAAACACCATACTGATGGTTCACTAGAGGGACTAAACGCAAGGTTGGTCATTAGAGGTGATGTTCAGAAATAGGGAATCAATTTTAATGCAACTTTTCCCCTGTTGGTCAAGATGACTACTATCAGATGCCTATCATCTATTGCAGCTAAGAAGAATTGGGAAGTCTCACAATTTGATGTGAATGATGCCTTCTATCGTGACTTGCAAGAAGAAGTTTATATGAAATTCCTAGGTGGTTTGATTCCACCTCAACCTAATTTGGTATGTAGCCTCAACAAGTCTCTCTATGGTTTAAAGCAAGCATCTCGACAATGGTGTGCCAGGTTGCTGGTTCGCTAAGTTTCAAAGGTTTCACTACTTCTCTAAATGACTTCTCTTTATTCTTTAAAGGAACTGGTGCTTTGATTCTTACAGTTGCGGTATATGTAGATGACATCCTTATTACAGACAATAATGATGAAGAAATTCAATCATTCAAATCTTTTCTTCATGTTGAATTTAAACTTAAAGATCTTGGTCCTATACACTATTTCCTAGGAATGGAAATTTTGAGGGAAGGACATGGAATTATTGTTAGCCAACGTAAATATGCTTTGGATTTTCTCCACGAGTTTGATATCTCTCATTTATCTTGTGTTACCTCTCCTATGGATCCCTCTTTAAGCTATCTGCAGATTCTAGTAATTACATGTCAGATCCTACCATTTATAGACATCTCACTAGGAAATTGAATTATTTAACTCCCACGAGGCCAAACATTTGTTTTGCTGTCTTGACTTTGAGTCGATCTATACAAAAACCTTGTGAACATCACTTCACAGTAGCATTGAGATTGCTTCGTTACCGGAGAAGCAGCCTAAATCAAGGAATCTTCTTATTTGCTTCACTATCATTTTCCATCTCTGTCTTTTGTGATGCTGATTGGGCTTCTTGTAAAGATTCCAGACGCTCTGTATGTGGTTTCTTCATCAGTTTGGGTGGCTCACCCATCTCCTAGAAGTCTAATAAACAAGCTTCAGTTTCCCTTTCATCTGCCAAAGCAGAATATAGATCGATGAGACGTTCTATTGCAGAAATAACCTGGTTAACTCTTCTTCTTGTTGATCTACCAATTTCACCATCTTTGCTGATTTCGGTGCACTTCGACAACCAAGTAGCAATGCATATTGCTCGAAATTTATTTAGTGTTTCATGAGAGAACATAATACATAGAGATTGACTATCATTTTGTTAGACAACAATATCTCTCGGGTCTCATTTCTCTGTCCTTTGTTCCATCAAGAGACCAGTTGGTCGATATTCTCATAAAGCCTTTATCTGCACCTTCTCATCATCGTCTTCTTTATTTGCAAGATGGGTCTCACTCTGTTCACGTCCACCTTGAAGGAGGATGTTGAGAATACATGGTGCTTCAACTTAAATTCATCAATGGTGGAAAAGTTATCAGAAAGAAAGAAGAAGAGTGTTTCGTCAAATGTTGGAACAAAACACACTTCAAAAAATATGAAGTTTTTAAGTCTTTGAAAAGTAAGCAGCAACGTGGAACAAATCAAGCTTTCAATATTGGTTATAGCCAAGGAAATGATCTGGCCCATCCACCTTAGCTATTCAAGAAACTTCCTCCAAGAACGAGAGAAGCACACATTTAGCATAGGAAAAGAATAAAGTTTGTTAGACACAACCAATAAGAAAACTACAACTAGTGTAAATTTAATATTTTTATTTCTTTATTCTTGTAT
>JAPFFP010043290.1:0-13361 GCA_026153255.1 Solanum medicagineum | reverse complement strand
GGCTATGTGGACTCAACTAAAATCAAGTAACGCCTAAGATCATTTTCCAACCAAAGTCTATCAAGAACAATATTTCAAGACCAACAAGGCAAGTTCTAGGTTACACAAGTACACACAAGGAACAAAACAAAAACTCACAGCGCACAATGTCATGCAAATTAAACAAGAAGAGATCAATTTAGCTCTCAAGTAAGGTACAAGGGACTCACTTTTCAAATATATAATTTAGCAAATAAGAGTCACAAAAAGAGTCAAAGTGTTATCTCTAAATCATCCCAAAACTTTTTTCTTTCAAAAATTGGAGGGGTACATACTTTCACAATCCACGACACTTAACTAAATATACTAGTACAAAACAATTCATAATCCCCATGTCTAGCTCCAACTAGAGTCAATGGCTACTCAGACTTCACCAAAGACCATATTTTACACACACACACACACATACCCAATAGACTATTTACCCTTAAGAAAGTCCTTACTCAATCCATAATCTAAAATCGTCGATTACATACACCCTTAAAAAGAAAGATAAGAAGCTACCACATCTAATAAATCAGCCAAACCTATACACAATAAGTACAAGCATACCATAACCATATAAGTCAAGCCTGACAAGGGCATATCATTAATACAAAATAGGTGAGAGTCTATAAATGCCAACCAATCTAGATAATATAAAATAAAAACAAGTGTCATAAGCAAGTCATAGGTGCCCCCCCAACTAACTATGATGATGTGTCCTCACAGCACAATCACAAAGTAAAAGAGAATATGAGGGACTCCTGAAATGATCACTTGGTGCTCAAGCCAGAAGAGATGGTCATCTTATCATCAAAATCTGAAGAACTAGACCCACACAACTGCCTCAACTTCCCTATTGTCTTATTCAAGAATTTGCTCTTCTTCTTCTCATGCTCCCTGAACTTCTTCTTCCTCCACTTTGTCTTTCCCTATCTTCGGCTCATGTGCTCAAGACAATCACTCACAACACTCTTAGCAGCTATGACTGATCCAAGTGCAGGCTGATCATCTATTATAGCTCTTGATGGTCCTATAGGAAGGACTGCAATCAGCTACCTAATCTGCTCATCAATCCCAGGAATCTGGGAGGACAAGTACGTCATAGTAGGAGGACCAAACTGAAGTTATCCTGAAGAAATTGCAGGACCTATGTCACGATCCAAGCCTAGGGCCTAGATGTGACACGGCATATAGGAAACCCGAAGGTACCCCAAGCACCCGTTTTACTCATATCACTACATATCGTTGGTCGTGGAAGCAATAAAATATAATAAGAGATAGTAAATAGGGATAAGCTGGGCTAAGGGGAGAACTTTCATATTATAAACATCAAGAGTCAAGAGAGAGTCAAACTCATAGCATTATCCATAATATATCCAATAACACCTCTAAGCAAGAACTTAGCGGGGGCCAAAACAAGCAACCGAGCTCAAACTCATAGTCAAAATATACAATAAAGAAAGAGAGTCATAATACATGACATAAGAGCATAAACATTGTCCTCAAAATGAAGGACTCACCAATTAGCTTTATAGAGAGATCATACTAGCCACGTGGAGGATGATCAAGTGGGGCTCCGGTTCCTACATGGTAACATCATGTAAGCATATAGTATGCATTAGTACGTTTGAATGTACTAAGTATGTAGGTTGAAATGCAACAAGAGATAGGCATCATGACCAAAATGCATAATAGTAAGCAATAGATAACATAATAACAATATGACATGTATGATCAATGCTTAAGTAAAACATGCTTACATGGAATATGATCAATATGTAAGAAGAGACCATCATTATAGAACTTGTACGTTACCAAGGTACAAACACCTTTGGTTGGTTGGTAGATAGTCGCACCCTACCACCCCTGGTGATTGAGGAACTAACCCCTCAACTCGGCTACCAATGTACGAACCCCTTGATTGGTTGGTGGATAGTCGCACCCTACCACCCCTAGTGATTGAGGTACTAACCCCTCAACCTGGTTATCAAGGAACAACCCCTAGATTAGTTTCAAGGTACAATCCCTCGACATGGTTACCTTGGCTCTTCACCCCCCGAGTAAGGCATGGTCACATTCCAACACTATATAAGTGAATATCATATACATACATTCTTTTCATCATCATAAAGTTATTCAACTCATAAGATATATATTGGTCCTTCAATTCCTCAAAATACATTAACTGGACATTTTATCAAACACTTGGCAGGTGTGTAGTGCTAGTGTAAAACCATGCAATTCAAGAGTGGAATCATGCTAGAAAATTCAATGTAAAACCATCAATAGATACTTGGTAACACCCTCAAGTAATATACATCAAAACCCTTCATCAAATCTCATAATAGATCTTATATTCATAGCTAAAAACATGCCAAAACAATCACAATTTCTTGAAACCCCCACATGGTGTGCAGTGAAATTCATAATACTTAAGACCCATGAGTAAATCAACTTTAAATCATGAAGTTTTAAGTAAAAGAAAGCTTGGGCATCGTGGGTGAAAGGAACCTATGAATGAAAACCATATACCTTGACTTTGGTGAATCTTTGAAGAAGATTGAAGATAGAGACTTGAAGCTTGAATGAGAACCGTAAGATCTGGATGAGTTTTGGGACTTGAAATTTGGAGGTGAAATATTTTCTAAGTGTTTGAGAGAGTATTTGGGTATATCTTGAACTAAATGAGGGTGAAATAAGGCTAAGTATAGGTATTTTCATACATGGGAACACTTAGGCCCAGGACCTAAAAGTCTTGGACCGAGATAGAAAAACAGTGCACAACGCGCCAAGGGCGTGGATGCACACTCGAAATCACATTTTTGCGATTTTCAAATTTTGCTACGGTTGCTCTTAAATCAGGGTTAGACCCATTTTCCATTCAATTTTATCCCCTGAACAAGAATATGAAGTCGAATTTTTGATATCACGAACGGATTTTGAGATAGATAGAAATTACGATTTCGGGCACTTTCGATGCACATTTTCAGGCACTTTTTGAGGTCGTTTCAATATCTCCCCCTTGGGAACATTCACCCCCAAATGTCAAAAGAACGTATATAAGAAGAGTAATCATGAAGAGTTCATCCCCAATAAGAATGCAACAATACACTTGAAATACCATTTTTTTCAAAATTCCAACATAAGTGTAAAATCACCATGAACTTTGTCAATATAAACATGAATGCATGCAAATGACTTAGGGGCTGGAACATGAGACATGAAATCACATAGAAGACTTATAATTAGTACCTTAGGCTTGAGTAGGATGGAAGAGATAAGGATATAATTTTTGCATGTCCGCTTCAGCCTCTTATGTAGCACTTTCGACTTGTTGATTCCTCCAAAGGACCTTAACAGAAGCCACATCCTTGTTCCTCTACTGCTTCACTTGCCTATCCAAGATCTCTACTGGAACTTCTTCATATGTCAAGTTGTCTTCAACTACCCCGCCAACTTCACGAGGCACAATAGCATTAGGGTCACCCACACACTTACTCAACATAGACACATGAAAGACCGGATGAACCAATTCCATTTCACTAGGCAATTCCAACTCATAGGCCACCTTTCCAATCCTCCTCATCACCCTATAAGTACCCACATATCTAGGGCTTAACTTACCCTTCATACTAATATGAACCACACCCCTATAAGTACCCACATATCTAGGGCTTAACTTACCTTTCTTACTAAAACGAACCACACCCTTCATGGGTGAAATCTTCAAATAAACCCAATCACCAACTTTAAATTCAAGGTCCCTTCTCCTCACATCGGCATTGGACTTTTGGCGACTTTGGGCCATCATCAACCTTTCTCTAATCATTCTAACCTTCTCAAAAGCCTCCATAACCAGATTTGGTCCCAACATAGACACCTCTCCAACCTCAAACCACCCGACCGGTGACCAACAATGTCTACCATAGAGAGCCTCAAAAGCGGCCATACCAATACTAGAATGATAGCTATTATTATAGGCAAACTCAATCAATGGAAGATGATCATTCCAACTACCATTAAGCTCCAATACACAAGCCCTAAGCATATTCTCAAGTGTTTGGATAGTTCTTTCCGCTTGGCCATCTATTTGACGGTGAAAGGCTATACTAAGTTTAACTCTTGTATCAAGACCCCTTTGAAATGACCTCCAAAAATTCGAAGTAAACTGAGCACCATGATCCGATATGAGGGACAAAGGAACCCCATGCAACCCTACTAAGTCATGAATGTACAACCTAGCATAATCTTCAGCCATATATGTAGTCTTAACTGGTAGAAAGTGAGCCTGTTTCGTCATCCTATCAACCACAACCCAAATAGAATCAAAAAACCCTTCCTAGTCGTGGACAACCCAACCACAAAATCCATATTAATCTCTTCCCACTTCCAAGTAGGAATCTCTATGTCTTGGGCTAGGCCACCCAGCCTTTGATGCTCGGCTTTGACTTGTTGGCAACTATGAAAACCAGATAGAAATTTTGCAATGTCCCTCTTTATGCCTCCCCACCAATACACCTCCCTCAAATCTCTATACATCTTGGTAAACCCGGGGTAAAATAGAGTAAGAAGAACCATGAGCCACATCAAGAATCTTTTCTCTTAAGCTATCAACACAAAGCACACACAACCTACCTTGGTATCTAAGGACATCATCTCCCCCTTGGGAGAAAACTTCCACCTTGCCCCCTTTCACTAAGTCCTTCAATTTTAACAAGGAAGGATCAAGATCTTGCTTTGCTTTCACCTCCTCAACCAATGAAGATTTAGAACCATGAACAACAACAATGCCACCATTATCCCCCTCTTCCAACCTAATTCCCAATCTAGCCAACCGATGGACCTCCCTAGCCACCCTTTTGCCACCATTTTCAACATGAGCTAAGCTACCCATTGACGCCTTATTCAAAGCATTCGTAGCAACATTAGCCTTATCGGGATGATAATGTGCACTCATATCATAATCTTTAAGAAGTTCTAACCACCTTCTTTGCCTCAAGTTGAGATTTTTTTGAATGAACACATATTGGAGACTGTTGTGATCGGTAAACACATTAACATGCACTCCATATAACTAAAGACGCCACATCTTTAATGCAAATACCACGACGGCTAGTTCAAGATCAGGGGTAGGATAGTTCTTTTCATGTACTTTGAGTTGTCTAGAAGTATGAACTATCACCTTACCATGGTGAATCAACAAACCCAAAAAAACTGTTGAAACATAACAATACACAACAAGTCCATCTAGACTTTTCGATAGTGACAATATAGGAGCAGACACAAGCTCATATTTCAACGTTTGGAAACTCTTTTCACACTCATCGGTCCACACAAAGTTGGCTTTCTTTTGAGTCAACTTTGTCATGGGAGAAGCAATAGAAGAGAACCCATTCACAAACCTCCGATAGTAACCCGCTAAGCCCAAGAAACTCCTAATATCCGACGGGGTCAATGGCCTAGGCCAATTTCTAATCACATCCATCTTTTTAGGATCCACCTTAATACCATCCCCCAACACCTCATGACCTAGGAAGGAAACCTCATTTATCCAAAATTCGCATTTTTCATACTTAGCATACAACTTCTCTTCCCTCAATCTTTGTAGCACTACCCTCAAATGACCCATATGCTCCTCCTCACTACGAGAATAGATAAAAAGTTCATCAATGAAGACCACAACTAATGAATCAAGGTAGGGTTTGAAGATTCTATTCATAAGGTCCATGAAGATAGCTGGTGTATTGGTCAACATAAAAGACATCACAACAAACTCAAAATGCCCATACCCAGTCTAAAAGGTCGTCTTAAGAATATCACACTCCCTCACCTTCACTTGATGATACCCGGATCGAAGATCAATCTTAGAGAAGTTGCTAGCCCCTTGCAATTGGTCAAACAAATCGTCAATCCTTGGAAGAGGATACCTATTCTTGGTGGTAACCTTATTAAGTTTCTGGTAGTCGATGCAAATTCTAAGAGACCCATCCTTTATCACGACCCCAAGCATAGGGCCTAGACGTGACCGACGAATGGGGAGCCGAAAGGAACCCCAAACAAGCCTCATAGCAGATCATTACACATCCTTGGCCACGAAAGCAATAAACATAAATACAAGAGATAAGCACAAAGAAAGGGAATTGAAACTAAGAGTAAGCTTCCATATCATAAACATTAAGAAAACAAGAGAGTCAAGGCTCATAGCATAGATACATAACATGTCCAACAACACCTCTACTACGTAGATAAGAGCAGGGGCCAGGACAAGCTACCGGGCTTACCCTCATAGTACACATTTACATGAAAGAAGAGTAGTCTTTGTAGATAACATGAGAGAATAAGCAACGCCCAAGGAATGGAGGACTCACCAACAAGCTTGAGTGGAATCGTACTAGCCACGTGGATGGGGATGCTTAAGCGGCGCTCCGATTCCTACATGGTGACATCATGTAGGCATAGAGTATGCGTTAGTATGTTTGAATGTACTTAGTATTCAGGATGCAATGCAACAAGTGATAAGCAGCATAAACAAGATGCACGACATAGGCAACGAATAAGTTTATAGCAATATGGCATGTATGAGTGATGCATAAGTAAAACATGCTTACATAGAACATAGTACATGTGTAGGAATACACCACTATCATATTGGTAGATAATCACACCTACCACCCTTGGTGATTGAGGTACCAACCCAATTAATTGGTAGGTGGATCGCTGCACCCTACTACCCTTGGTGACCAAGGTACAAACCCCTCGACATGGTTGCCAAGGTACAAACCCCTAGACATGATTGGTGGATTGTCGCACCCTACAACCCATGGTGATCAAGGTACAAACCCCCCGATATGGTTATTAAGGTACAAACCCCTCGACATGATTATCAAGGTACGAACCTCATGACACAGTTACCCGGCGCACAACCCCCAAGTAGGGCATAGTCACATTCCAACACTATATAGAAAATACCATATACATACATCCATTTCGTCATCATTTGTTCATCCTATCTTCATCATATAGTCATTCAACTCATAAGACATGCATTGGACCTTCAATCCCTCAAGGAACCATAATCGAACATTTTACCAAACACTTAGAGAGTGTGTACTACTAGTGTAAAACCATGCAATTCAAGAGTGAAATCATACTAGAAAAATCAGTGTAAAACCATCAATGGATACTTGGTAACACCCTCAAACAATATACATCAAAACCCTTCATCAAATCTCACATTAAATCTTAGATTCATATCTCAAAACGTAGTAAAACAGTCATAATTTCATAAACCTCAACATAGTGTGCAATGAATTTCATAATGAGTAAGACCCATAAATCAATCAACTTTAAATCATGCAATTTTGAGTAAAAAAGAGCTTGGGCATCATGGTAGAAAGGAACCCATGAAAGAGACTCACATACCTTAGATTTGGAGATTAACTTGATGAAGATTGGAGATGGAGACTTGAAGCTTTACTGAGAACCTTAAAATCTGGACAAGGATTGAGACTTGAATTTAGGAGTAAAATATTTGGCTAAGTATTTGAATGAGTATTAGGAAATGTTTTGAATCATAGGAAGGTGAAAAAATGGCTAAGTATAGGTATTTTCACAGTTGGGAACACTTAGGCCCAAGACTTATAAGTCCCGGACCAAAGTCAAAACAGGAAAAAAAATACACAGAGGCGCGCCCTTGGCACTTCGCACCAGGGGAGCACAAACCTCGCCGGAATTTGCATTTATAGAAAATTGAAATTGCTAATCATTTGCACTTAAATCGGGGTTAGAACTATTTTCCACTCAATTTGACCCCCTGATCAAGAATATGAAGTCATATTTTCGATATCACACACGAATTTTGAGATATATGGACATTACAATTCTAGACACTTTCGGGGCACATTTTCAGGCACTTTTAAGGTCTTTACAATATCTCCCCCTTGGGAATATTCATCCCCGAATATCAAATAGATGTATATGAGAGATGTAAAGATGACAATTTCATCCCACATAAGGATGCAATAATGCACTTAAACATCCTTTCAAAAATCTCATCATAAGTGTAAAATCATCATGAACTTGTCACTTTAAACATTAATGAATGCAATGGCATGAAGGCTGAATCTAAGACTTGAGATTATAGAAAGGACTTATATCAATACCTTATGCTTGAGTGGAGTGTAAAAGGTTAGGATATCACTTTTGGATGTCTGAATTGGCCTCCCAATGTAGCACTTTCAATTTGTTGATTCCTCCAAAGGACCTTAACGGAAGCCACATCCTTGTTCCTCAACCTATTCACTTGTCTATCCAAGATCTAAACTGAAACATCTTCATAAGTCAGATTATCTTTAACAACATCCACGACATAAAGAGGCACAATAGCATTAGGGTCTCTCACATATTTCCTCAACATGGATACGTGAAAGACTGGATGAACCAATTTCATCTCTCTAGGAAAATCTAACTCGTAAGCCACCTTTTCAATTCTTCTCATTACCCTATAAGGACCCACATATCTTTGTCTCAACTTGCCCTTCTTACCAAAATGAATCACAGCCTTCATGGGTGACACCTTCAAATAAACCCAATCACTAACTTGGAATTCAAGATCCTTTCTCCTCACATCAGCATAGGATTTTTGGCGACTTTAGGCCATCTTCAACCTTTCTCTAATCATCCTAACCTTCTCAAGAGCCTCCATAACCAGATCTGGCCCCAACAAGGATACCTCATCAACCTCAAACCACCCAACTGGTGATCTATAACGTCTACCATAGAGAGCTTCAAAAGGAGCCATACCGATGCTAGAATGATAGCTATTGTTGTAGACAAACTCAATCAATAGAAGATGATCATCCCAACTACCCTTGAGCTCTAAAACGCAAGCCCTAAGCATATCCTCTAGTGTTTGGATAGTTCTTTCGGCTTGGCCATCCGTTTGAGGGTGAAAGGTTGTACTAAGCTTAACCCTAATACCAAGACCCCTTTGAAAGGACCTCCAAATGTGTAAAGTAAATTGAGCACCACGGTCCGATATCATGGAGAAAGGAACCCCATGCAACCTTACCAATTCATGAAAGTACAACATAGCATACTCTTCAGCCCCATATGTGGTCTTAACCGGTAGAAAGTGAGCCTATTTCATCATCCTATCAACAACCCAAATGGAATCAAAACCCTTCCTAGTCGTGGGCAACATAACTACAAAGTTCATATTAATCTCTTCCACTTCCAAGTTGGAACATCTATGTCTTGGGTTAGCCCACCCAGCCTTTGATGTCCGGTTTTGACTTGTTGACAACTATGGCAACCAAAAATGAATTTGGCAATGTCCCTGTTCATGCCTCCCCACCAATACACATCTCTCAAATCTCTATACATTTTGTTGGAACCTGGGTGATTAGAATAAGAAGAATAATGGGCCTCATCAAAGATTTTCTCCCTCAAATCATCAACACAACGCACACACAATCTACCTTGGTACCTAAGTGCACCATCTCCTCCTTGGGAGAAAACCGCCACCTTCCCATCACCAACCAAGGCTTTCAATTCTAACAAGGAGAAAACAAGATCTTGCTTAGCTTTCACCTCCTCAACCAATGAAGATTTAGAACCATCAACAACAATAACACCACCATTATCCTCCTCTTCCACTCCCAATCTATCCAAACGACGGACCTCCTTAGCCACTTCCCTATCACCACCATCAACATGAGCTAAGCTACCCATAGACACTCTACTTAAAGCATTTGCCTCCACATTGGCCTTACCCGGATGATAATGCACACTCATGTCATAATCCTTAAGGAGTTCTAGCCATCTCTATTGCCTTAAGTTAAGATCTTTTTGAATGAAGACATATTGGAGGCTCTTATGATCGGTGAACAGATCAACATGCACCCCATAGAAGTAGTGATGCTAAATCTTTAATGCAAACACAACGGCGGCTAACTCAAGATCATGGGTAGGATAGTTCTTTTCATGCACTTTGAGTTTTCTAGAAGCATAGGCTATGACCTTACCATTTTGCATCAACGCACAACCCAAACCAACCGAGGAAGCATCACAATAAACAACAAATCCTTCTAGCCCTTCTGGTAGTGACAATATAGGAGTGGACATAAGGTTATCTTTCAATGTTTGGAAACTCCTTTCGCACTCATTGGACTACATAAATTTTGCTTTCTTTTAAGTCAATTTTGTCATGGGAGAGGCAATAGAAGAGAACCCATTCACAAACCTCTGATAGTAACCTGCTAGGCCCAAGAAGCTACTAATATCCGATGTGGTCAATGGTCTAGGACAATTTTAAATCACATCAGTCTTCATATGATCCATCTTAATACCATCCCCCGACACCACATGACCTAGGAAGCCAATCTCCTTCAACCAAAATTCACATTTTTCATATTTAGCATACAATTTCTCTTCCCTCAACCTTTGCAACACTATACTCAAATGACCCATATGCTCCTCCTCGTTATGTGAATAGACCAAAATGACATCAATGAATACCACAACAAGCGAATCAAGGTAGGGTTTGAAGACCCTATTCATTAGACCCATCAAGATGGTTGGTGCATTGGTCAACCCAAATGACATCACAGCAAACTCATAATGTCCATACCTAGTCTGGAAGGCCGTCTTGGGAATATCACACTCCTTCACTTCCACTTGATGACACCCAGACCAAAGATCAATCTTAGAGAAATGGCTAACTCCTTGCAATTGGTCAAACAAGTAATCAATTCTTGGAAGAGGATACCTACTCTTTATAGTGACCCTATTAAGTTGACGGTAGTCAATACACATTCTAAGAGACCCATCCTTCTTCTTCACAAACAATACCGGGAAACCCCAAGGGGATTGGCTAGGTCTAATAAAACCCTTCTCCAACAAGTCCCTCAACTATCCCTTCAACTCCTTCAACTCCGCCGGGGCCCTACGGTAAGGGGGAATAGGAATGGGTTGAGTATTGGGAAGGAGGTCTATACCAAAATCTATTTCCCTTTCGGGAGAAAAACGACGAAGGTCACTTGAAAGACATCAAGAAACTCAACTACAACCAGAACTGACTCTATGGGAAAGACCTTGGACTCCACATCCCTAACCCTCACAAGATGATAAAGACACCCTTAGAGATTAACTTAGGGGCTGTAATGCAAGAGATGAACCTGCTCTTGACCACCATATAATGACTCTCCCACATCATGTTGTTACCGAGATCATTTGGGAATTAGAATTTGACCCTACGTGTTCTACAATCAATAGAGTGCAACTAATCCATCCTAAGAATAACATCAAAATCAACCATGTCCAACTCAATAAGATTACAAGGAAATATTTTATGCAAGATGGAAATAGGACAACTTCTATAGACTTTTCTAGCAATAACAGATGCACCAATAGGTGTGGACACCTCATATGACTCATGGAACAATTCAGGCTTCACATGGAACTTTTTGGCAATAAAGGGGGTAACAAAAGAAAGAGTGGCACCCAGATCAATCAATGCATAAACATCAAAATTAAATATTTTCAACATACCGATATTAACATCGGGGACCTTATCAACCCCTTGCCTCCCATTCAAAGCATAACTAATTGTGACTTGGGGTACCATCTTTTCTGCCACCTCTCCCCTAAAGGTACCACAATAGCACCTTGTGGACGAACTCCTTACCCTTGTTGCGATTTCGAGGGCAATCCACCTTTTTATGACCCGCTTCCCTACAACCATAGCATGCATTAGTATCTCTCAAGCATGAGCCTTATGACCCTTACCACACCTAGGACACACCTCATTAAGAACCACAACACCAACACCTTGGGTCCTTGGGAAGTCATTGGTAGATCCCTCATCAGAAGCATGAAAAGACCCTTGGCCTTGGTGGAACCGGCCATTCCTTTGGCTTTGGAACTTACCATCAAAGTGGGCCCTCTTGGCATCATGGCCCCTACTCTTCCTCAACTTCTCCTTCATTTATTCGGCATAGGTCATCAAACGTGACAAGTCCATGTCAGTAACAACATGGCAGACCGGCACTCCTCACTCACCAAGTCTAAAACTCTCATCACAAATTTGTTCATCCTAGATCTTGAGTCGGCCACCAAATATGGAGTATACTTTGAAAGTTGGTTGAACTTGAGGGGATACATCCTCACACTCATAGACCCTTGTATCAAATTTATAAATTCCACTAAGTTAGCTTCCTTAAGCTCAAGAGGGAAGAACTGATTAAGAAAGACTGTCCTGAACTCTTCCCATAGACCACATTGTTGACTCCCTTCTTCTCTCTCCATTGGTTGTACCATATTTTTGCTACCCCTTTAAGTTGGTAGGCCGCCAACTCTGCCTTATCCTCCAACCTCACACCTATGATAGCCAAAATCTTGTAGACCTCGTCAATGAACTCTTGAGGATCCTCACTCACCTTTGACCCATGGAACTTTAGGGGATTCATTCTCATGAAATCTCTCACCCGAGATGCCGGTGTAGGAGCATGAAGGGCTTGGTTTACTTGGTTAGCCACGACTTGTGCAAGCAAAGTGAGAGCATCCCGAAGCTTTCCATTAGCCAGTTGCTCCTCGGGTGTGCGGGCTTGTCTTTCTCTCGTGTTAGGCATGATCTAGCATAGAAAAGGACAATTGTTAGGGGGGAAACCTTACCTAGACTTCTATAGCATAACATAGAGTAAGAAGAAGGGAAACATTTCCTAAACGCCTCATAGCCTCTAGCTCATAGTTGTGGAGCATAACACAACCATGAACAAGACTCTAATCGAGGCGATGTGTTGAACTCCGAGGATCTAACAACCTAGTGGTCTAATACCATCTTTTTCATGACCCAAGCCTAGGGCCTAGACATGACCGGCGAATGGGGAGCCCAAAGGAAGCCCACACAAGCCTCATAGCATAGCATTGCACATCCTTCGCCGCGAAAGCAATTAAAATGACTACAAGAGATAAGCATAAACAAAGGAAATTGAAACAAAGAGTAAACTTCCATGTCATAAACATCAAGAAAACAAGAGAGTCAAGGTTCATAACATAGATGCATAACATGTCCACCAACACCTCTACTACATAGATAAGAGCGGGGCCGAAGATAAGCTATTGGGCTCACCCTCATAGTCAACATTTACATGAAAGAAGAATATTCGTAGTACATAACATGAGAGAATACGGAACGTCCCCAGAATTAAGGACTCACTAACAAGCTTGAGTGGAATCGTACTAGCCACGTGGATGGGGATGCTTAAGCGGCGCTCCGATTCCTACATGGTGACATCATGTAGGCATAGAGTATGCGTTAGTATGTTTGAATGTACTAA
>JAPFFP010043289.1:0-13361 GCA_026153255.1 Solanum medicagineum | reverse complement strand
ATAGTTATAGGTTGGTTCTCCCGAAACCTTATCGGTAACGGGTGCCGGTCCGCCCTACGGGAACTTGGGGCGTGACACACATAATGTTTCAACAATAGCTAACATACAAGTATCGCTATTACAAAGTCCAAACCTCATTAACATACCCCATAATTCCATACACAATAACAACAAACCAATAACTAATTACGAAACATATCTCTAGGGCTCTAATAATCTCAATGCTTGTATTCTTCCAGTCTAGTAGCGAAAACTCGATGACATCCAGACTCTTCTCAATGGCCTTTAGATATTGCTTCCTATCTGGATCTGACGATGCAACATTAACCCTGCCTTGAGTCTGCCCTCTAAGCAACAACTCACACGCAAAAGAGTGAATCAAATCATGTTTCAGGAAGTCAACAAACTATTGGCGATATCACATGACCAAATTCAATAACATGAAGTTTTCTAAACATCCTGTAGCCTTCTGGAGATAAATCACAGACATCTCCACACCCATCCACAGGACTTAACTAAACGACAGCTCTGCACAGATGAGACTAATGAAAATCAAGCTCTGATACCACCTTGTCAAGACCCTGTCCTAGTAATCATGGGGCCTGTTAGATCCTACCAACTTGTCCTAGCTCTTTATTGAAGCCATAGAAAACACAACAATATAGATAACCAAACCTACCCAGAACCTGAAAGATAATTGTACCGAACTACTATAGACTCTAGATAAATTATACATATCTATGTACGTAACTAGAATGAAAATGTAAAGATACAATCCAAACTACATATACAAGCCCGGTATCTGAATATAAAAGATGGTCATCAAAATAGAAGGAGATTATAGAATATCAAGAGTTGTTGATGCTTACCAATGTCTCCTGAATCGTCAGTGCACTTCTGGTCACCAACTGTGGCTAGTACCTAGACCTGTACCATAGGAAAATGCAAAAATATAGGGGTGAGTATTGGTAATAGGGACCCAATAGGCATCATCAAACGACCGAATGAAGTATTTTAAATAAAAAAAGGCTCAAATATAGAGAACTGCAGTAGTTATAACAAATCTGAACTCAGATCAGAGAGTAAGCATGTTTAAAGAATCACTGAATACAAACTGAACTGACCCAAGTAGTGTGCAATGATACCAACTAATGAAACATGAGTAGACCCACACCACAACTGTCTCCGGACTGAGACATATGTTGTACGCGGGTGCAAGGCCCTAATAGCTATGTTTGTGCACCGACTGGGCCCCCATAAGCCCAGAAATTACACCCATGCACAATCTAACTGATAGAATCACCACGTAACTCAAAAAAACCCCACAAAACCCAACTCCCAATATCACATGATCCAGGGGTCAGTTGTATGTGAGTGTAAGGCCCTAGTATCTAAGCCTGGATCCCCCTTAAGCCCCTATAAGCCCAAAAGGTACACCTATGCAAAATCAGTGTGTGTATAGTGTTTGGATCCAAAGGAAATCAATCGAGTCCTCGACCCATCCAATGACTAGTATCACAGGTGGCCTCGAACCCCTATAATATCAATGGGGCATTGAACCCCATCCTAACTTGGCCTCCAATAGGGGCCGTCAACCAGGGCTAGATGGTTCGGTAATATATATAACGGTAGGACGAATCCCCCACAGGAGAAAGAATCCCCCTAACATAATCAATAAGGACTCAAAACCTATCATGATCTAAGCATAGGTCTTAGACATGACACGGTCAATGAGGAACCCGAAGGAACCCTAAACAAGCCTCTTTTCTTATTATTGCACATCATTGGTCGCAGAAGCATTTAAATAATATACGATCCTTTTACTAACAAAGGCAGGTATTGGTATACATAGAAATGTTGAGGTTCTTCCAATGTATGACTCCATTTGACCAACAAGTCTGCTGAAGTATTTGCTTCCCTATACACATGGTGAACCTTGAAACTGTTGAGTTGCAAACTGAGGTATTTTAGCTCCTGGATATAATGAAACAATTGCCAAGGGACTTGTGTGTTATGTTTGGTCCATATGATAATTAGTTGTGAGTCCACTTCTAATACCACATGCCTGTAGCCAAATTGCAAACACCACCTAATGCCATAGATAGCTGTTTAAAGTTCAGATTTATTGTTCTAACCAACCCCATAGGAATTGAGTATGCAAATGTCATGTCACCTTATTGATTCCAAAGTATGCCACCACCACCTATCCTACATGGATTTGAGAGAGCACTCCCATTTGTATTCAACTTCAAAGTTGCAAAATATGATGGATGTCAGCTGAGTGGAATTATCCTCATTTCATGTGTGCATCTTTCCACCATCACGACCAAATCAGTCCAGGTTTTAGGCCAAGAAAGATGAGGATAACTAGATATGAGCATGTGAGTTGTGTCCTTAAACACAAGGTATTTCACTCTTGTAATGCCTAATCTCTTGCCCCCATATTTTGCTGAAAACCTATTCTTCCATAAGTTCCAACAAATGAAAATAGGGAGCAGCTAGTTAAACAATTTATGAACTGAGTTATTGGTCTTCTATTTCCACCAGTTAACTAATAAATTCCTCAATGGAACATGATTGTGTATAACACCTGCAAAACCAGAGAAATGTTGCCAAATATAATTTGCAAATGTACCACTAATAAAAATATGATCAATGTTGTCAAGTCCAGGTCTTCTGCAGCATGAGCACTCTACAGGTTCAACTCCAAAATTGCTAAAAGTTTATTTCTCAATGCCCTCCATATAGGAATAATACCTTAAATAGGCTATATCTATGTGAGATCAGTGAGTCAATATAAGTTTTTCGTTTCTTCTGTCTTATATATTCCCAGCCAGAAGATGTGGTAAATGTAACTTTCTCACACAACTTCCATATAGTTTTGTTAGGGAGATTTGCACTAGAGTGAACTTAGTCTCCATGATCATAGGAATTAGTAAAAGTGGAGCATGATCTAGCTTTATTCCATTGACTAGCAGATAAGAAACGACATAGTCTAATGTGGTTGAGCCTATAGCTTTCCTCACAGTATGCAGCTATTGGTCCTATGCACAACCAATCATCCCACCAAAAAGAGAAAGAACCTAAATGTATCATCCATGTGATAAGTTTCTCCACTTCGTTTTTGTTGCTTGTCAGGTATTTCCTGACCAAAGACTGACCTATGTCCCATTTTTTTGTAACTGGATTAGCCCTTTGACAATATTTGGCTCTTAAGAATTGACTCCAAAGGGAATTATCAGTCCTAAATTTCCACCATTACTTATACTAGAATGCAGTACAAATATCAGATAGTTTTCTCATTCCTACCCCGCCCCCTTTAGACAGTGGAAAACTGAGTCTCCTATGAAGCCCAATGATCTTTCTTTCTATCTTTATCCCACCCCCGAAAAAATTTTCCATCGTACTCTTAATATACTTAAAAGTTGTCTTGGGAAGGGAAATTGCAGATAGTGTATGAGTTGGAATTGAAAGAAGAACATGTTTAATTAATGTTGCTTTGCCTCCATAACTAAGGTTTTTAGAATGCCAACCACTAATCCTTTTAAGAACTTTATCCACCAATACTGAGCAGTACATGATTCTCTGACCACCATAGTATAATTGGCAACAAAGGTAATTGACGGGGCTATTCTTTAGACAAAAACCAGTAACTTCAACTAAAAGGTCAATCACTTGTTGATGAGTATTGATGGTGAGCATGAAATGGCTTTTCTCTTTATTTACCAGCTGGTCAGACACTTTCTCATAGGATGTCAAAGTGTTCATGATAAGTTGCAAAGAATATCTATTAGTTGAACTAAAAATGATAACTTCATCTGCAAAGATTAAGTGATTTATTTGTGGTCCTCTTATCTCCATATTAAACCCTTTGTACAAGCTGTGAGAGTAGAGTGCATTGAGACTTCAGGATAAGACTTCAGCTCCTAAAATAAAAAAGAGATGTGGAGAGGGGATCCCCTTGTTCCAGTCCCCTGGTTGAGTGAAAGAATCCATGCCTAGTGCCACTGATAATAATAGAGTACCGATTGTTGATCATGATTCTCCATGCCATATCTATGAAAATTTCTCCAAAACCAAATCTTCTCATAACAAGACAAATGAAAGACAAGGAAATCCTATCATAGACTTTGGCCATGTCAAGCTTGATTACCACATTGTCCCCTTTATTGGGCTTCTTTATGCCATGAGTTATCTCCTGTGCCAACATTATATTCTCTAAGATACTTCTCCCTTTTACAAAACCAGATTGGTTAGGAGAAATAATGTTGGCTAAAATGGGAGCCTATCTGTTACATAAAATCTTAGAAATTACTTTATTAGAGAAATTGCATAAACTGATATGTCTAAATTCAGTCAGCATATTAGGATATTGAAACTTTGGAATTAAGACCAAGCAAGTATGATTCATATGCCTAGGCATGAAACACCCACAGAAGAAAGCTTGCACAGCAGCCAAAATGTCAAATCTGATTATTTCCCAAGAGGACTGATAAAAGTTTCCACTAAAACCATCTGGACCAGATACTGAGTATGGGTTCATAGAGAATATAACCTATTGAACTTCTTCTATAGTTGTCAATTGCTAATATATTTCATTTTGTTCCCAGCTAACTAGTCTTGGAATACTGTGTAACATATCTTCATTTTTATGTTCTCTTGACGACCGGTGAACATATTCTGGAAGAAGGAACATGCTTCAGCTGCAATATTGCTATCTCCTTAGATCTAGTTGTCATCTGCAGTGCATATTTTATGGATGTAGAGTCTTCTTCTCTTTCCCCTCATTAGAGTGTGAAAATATTTGGAATTGACATCCCCTTCTTTGAACCATTGGAGCTGTGTTTTCTCTCTAAGAATAGCCTCTTCTATTTTCATGAATCTAATATATTCAGCAGTTAACGCATTGAGATTGGCCTTATTCTCCTCAGTGTTGTTTGTAAGAATCTCCTTCTCCGCAATTCTTACTCTTTCTAAAAATTCCTTCACGGTTGAAAAAATGTCACCGTACTCTCTTTTTGATTAGGAACTAAGAGTATTAGTGAGTCTTTTCATTTTCAGATGCAGCTTCTCCATAGGATTACCTGTAGCTTCTCTATTCCAATAATTCCTTACAATGTTTATAAAGTTGGAATTATCAGTCCAATAATGTAAAAACTTCAAGTGCTTAATAGGTATGTCTTGTATGGGAGCCATTTCCATCAACAGTGGAGTGTGATCTGAACTTACTGCAGGTAGATGATCAATGGTGGTTTGTGGCATGACCTCTCACCACTTGTCATTTACCATAGCTCTATCCAATCTCTTCCAAATTCTAGCCTCAATAGCTCTTTGATTACACAAAGTATATGGTTGTCCAATAAACCCAAGATTCGTGAGTCCACAAGCCTCAATAATGCTAATGAAGTCAAAATTATTGTCTATATTATACAAGATTCCACCTTTCTTCTCCTCAGGTGTTGTAATGACGCTAAAGTCTCCAATTACACACCAATGAACTTCATCAGAAGAGAAATAAAGTAATCTGTCCCACAAAGATCTTCTAAGATAATCCCTACACTTAGCATAAATGAAGGAAATCATGTATTTAATAGGCCATCCCACATGTTGGAATTCACAAGTCACTTGTTGTTCATAAGAGTGTATGACATTACAATTATAATCATTGTTCCATAAGATCGAAATTTTGTCATTGGTATTACTCACTACTTCTTCCATTCCTAGTTTTGTTTTAATACTGTTCAGGGCAGTACTATCAGTAAAAGGTTCAAGGATAGCCATAAGACCAATATTATGCATCTTTTTGAAGATTTGGAGTCTCTCTAAGGAGCCTTTAGTGTTGATACCCCTAGTATTCCAACAAATAGACTTTATCATCATAAACATCTGTGTCTGAGTCTTGTCTTTGACGTGCTTGTAATGGTAGATATACTTCTAGTAGGAGAGACATTGCCTTGCCTTTTCTCTTTTCTTCCTTTGGGAGGCAGGCCGTGCTTATCAACAGCTTCCCTAGCTTCCTACTGGAATTCATTTGTATGTGCCAAATTCATATGTTTAAGTTGCTAAAAACCATACTCATCTACATCTTCAACTTCTTCTACAGATCTAGAGTCCTAGTCCAATTCATCCTCTTAATTTTTTACTACATATTAATCAATGGTATCATTCTTGTTCATTCTCTAATCTTCATCATAACCTGAAGCACCTTGTAAATTCTTATTTGAAGTGGTGGGTTCGTTACGTTCATTAGCTTCTCTTTACAACATCCTTTTCCTGGCATCCCTTCTTTTTTTGCTTAACCTGCCTTGTGATTTGTTGTTGAGGGGTTTTGTGGGGATGGTATTGGTGGTATTAACACTAGGAGTTGTTACATTATCCTCTTGCTGCATAACATGTTCAGTATCATTCTATCCCTTCTTGTGTATGTTTTGCATTCCCTATCCAGTGTGTTCATTCCTCATCACTTGTTCACTGTTGACAATATCAAATTGCCCTCTTGCTGCGTTGGTGGACTGTGATCAATGGAAATTTTTTGTTCATGTAATTCATGTGTCAGCACCCTTCCTTCTCCATCCTTCCCTTCAGTGAATTTACTTGCAGGAATTGTTTTGTTGGGTGTTGTTATATGCATGTGCTGGCTAGATTAGCTATTTTCTTCACCTTGTATCTATTGTTCACGTTGGATAACCATCTTCTTAGTCTGTAATTCCTTCACTCTTGTATGCTAGATCACAAGTTCAATAGGAGCCTGTTCTGTCTTATTTGATTGATCCTTCATTTGCAGATCACTTTGAGTCTTATTAGCATTCCCAGATGAGCTACTAGTTTGCACTAATTTGTTCTGGTGGGTTGCAAATTCCCTATTGTTTTGTATATTCCCATGTTGCTTCCCTTGTCTTCTCTTTTGAACTTTCCATTGGTTATTTTGTTGTTGTCCTTCATTTATTTGATAATGTTGCTTATTGATACCATCTACAACATTAGGTCTCTTCTCTTGTTTCCTAACACTTACCCCTTTTGCTTCAGAAATAGAATCAATCCCACCTTGCTTCTCTGCTTCAAGCTCCTTTTTTCTCTTACGATCTTCATCTCTTTGTTTTATAGAACACTTATGGATTTGGTGCCCTTGGTGCTTGCAATATTGATAGTATGCTGGTATACCTTCATATTCTATAGGTTGCCATCTTCCTATTGTTAAATCTTTCTCATACCCATCCACACATGAGAAGGTCTATCCTTAGTTAGATCCACTTGTAATCTAATTTTGGCCATACTACCCCAGCAACATCTAGATATAAAACCTTACCAATTGGAACAAGTAAAGAACTGACAAAGTTTTTATTGTAACAATGCCATGGCAATCCTGGTAATGTAACCCAAATTGGTACAATTGGAGTCTCTTCCACAGGTTTAAAGATCGGAGTCCATAGATAAAGTAACCAATAAGGAATAATGACTCAATACATAATAAGAAAAACTTAGACTAAGGTCCCCGAAGTGGAGGACTCACCAGCTAGCTTGAGTAGTACCGGACAAGCCATGTGGAGGATGAGGATGATCAACTTGAGCACCAATCCCTACATGGTGACATCATGTAGGCATAGAGTATGTGCTAGTACATTTGAATGTGCAACGTATGTAGGATGCAATGCAACAATAGAAAGGCATTATAATCAAAATGCATAGAGATAAGCAATAGAGAACATAGTAGTAATATGGCATGCATGATTAATGCTTAAATAAAACATCCTTACATAGAATAGAACATATGTGTAAGAAGAGACCATTAACTATTGGTGGATCATCACACCCTACAACTCTTGGTGATTGAGGTACAAACCCCATCAATAGGTTGGTGGATCATTGCACCCTACCACCCTTGGTGATTGAGGTACAAACCCCATCAATAGGTTTGTGGATCGGCGCACCCTACAACCCTTGGTGCTGGAGTACAAACCCCCCGATAGGTTGATGGGTACAAACCCCCCCAATAAAGTTGGTGGACTATCGCACCCTACCACCCTTGGTGCCGGAGTACAAACCCCCCGATAGGTTGATTGGTACAAACCCCCAACAAGGTTACCCTGTGCATGACCCCCGCGTAGAGCATGGTCACATTCAAAAACTACATAGAGAGAACCATATACATACATCATATAGTGATTCATCTCATAAGACATGTACTGGATGTTCAATTCCTCAAAAAAACACAACCGGACATTTTATCAAACACTTAGAGGGTATGAAGTGCTAGTGTAAAACTATGCAAATCAAGAGTGAAATTATGCTAGAAAATTTAATGTAAAACCTTCAATAGATGTTTGGTAATACCCTCAAGAAATTTACATCAACAGCCTTCACCAAATCTTACAATAGACCTTCGTTTCATAACTCAAAACATAGCAAAACAGTCACAATTTCATGAGCTTCAACATAGTGTGCAGTGATTTTCATAATAAGATGGACCCAACTATAAATCAACTTAAAATCATGTAAATTAGAGAGATGGAAGCTTGGTTATCATGGGTGAAAGGAACCCATGAAAGAAATCCACAAACCTTTTAGTGCATTTTAATGTGATTGAGTGATTGTTGTATAGGTATATATTTGAATGAATTTAGGAAAGATGAACTGACTGGGTATTGCATGCTAAATCCTCTTCGATGGGGTAAAGTTGTTTTGAATTTATATTTGGGGTACCGCTGTTTTGTGTTTAACATATAAGTGTTCATAACTTTCTTCGATGTTGGTAGAATAGTATTTGAATTGTTCGTAAGGTACGTGTGATGAACTAGGGTACTTAAGGTACATGTAGTTTCTTATTATGAGAGTCCTTTAGGAATCTTGAATGAATCTACGAGTCCTAATTGCCTCTTGTAAGAAATTCCAGTGTCTTAAGTCCTAAGTATGCATCATACAAGACCTTTTATGAGTCGTAGATAGGCCTCATGGACTCTTGCCTGTTTTAATTTTGCTCTCTGGAACTTTATATGAAATCAGTTCACAACTCGTAATCCAAGTTATGAGTCATACCTGTGTCTCATCTAAACATCTAGTGGTCAATATTGTGATGCACTTCTGATTTACGGGACCACTTTACGACTTGTAGTTCCAACTATGACTCGTACCTGGTTCTCGTATGACTAGTCTACAACTGAGCCAATTCATTTTTCTTAGTTTTCATTTATTGATTGAATGGGCTTATGGTGTTGTTTATGTTTACTCTTCAGGTACCATGGTATCAAAAGGAAATCACTCAAAAATTGAGACTTTTAAGAGGAAGCTCATTGATGAGCACTTTGATACAGTGTCATGACCCAAGACTATGGCCTAGATATGGCAAGGTGAATGGGAAGCCCAAGGCAACCCAAACCAGCCTCTTAGCATATCGTTTGCACATCCTTGGTTTCATGGGAATAATACAACATAAATAAGAACATTGAAAATACCTTTTAAGGGAAGCGGGGCTTTGGACTCACTCTATGGGGAAGTTATAGGGAAGAGGATAAACATGAATCACATGGCAAATAAGTTTAAGGGATGGGCAAGTATGACTCATGCTATAAGGGCATTTAAGGACTTGGAACTTTCATCACTTTCCACCATAATCAATAGCAATAAAGAGTATCACATAAGGGATAGGGTCTAAGGGATAAGTCTCCATAAAATCTCAACATCAAACTATAGGTACATAGCGTAGTATCCAATAACACCTCTAAGCATGAATAGGATGGGGGCCAAGACATGTTCAAGGCTCACTCTCAAACTAGAAAGTAAAGTGGAATAAAGTCTCAATATAAGTAAGATAGAAATCGGGTATGGTCCCCGAACTATAGGACTCATCAACTCTCTTCTTTCAATGATCCAAAGATGACCATATGATATTGAAGAGCGTCGGTCTCTACATAGTGAAATCATGTAGGCATATAGTATGTGTTAGTACTTGAAATGTACTAAATATGTGGAGTGCAATGCAACAAGGGAAGCAAGCCATAGTAATTGAAATGCATAAACATAATCAAAGATGTAAGCTCAATATGCCATGCATGATCAATGCTTAAGTAAAACATATGTAGAGGTAATCATACTTGCAAAACTCATGAAAAAACCATAATAAAGTGGCATGAGTAGCTCATCCATATACCTTGTACTAGTGGGTGAGGAATATTACGTAGGTCAAAATAATGAAGAACCATCATAAATCATGATAAGAGAATATCTTGGGGACATGAAGGGGACATGAGCATATATAAGGAAAACCATGGATCAAGAGTGACATATACCATAAAACATTAGGGAGTTCATAAAAGATAGTGAGAAATACAAGGTATCATACATGTCTAAAGTATTAATATTCTTGGGTGAAAAATACATCACTTTACATTAAAGACTATTTTATTATTCAAGGAACATTGGGAATCATAATGGAGAACACCTTACACACTTGTAGAAATCATCTTGTACCTTTAGGGGAGAATACCATTTGAATTTGTCAAACAAAGAATCATAGGAACTTTAAATCACCTTTGGACATAACATAAAGGAACCATTTAATAATCATAAGATGGACAACTTAGCACCATAAGGAGAACTTGAACATGTGTGAGAGCAACCTTTAACTGAAATAAACCATGTGAGTTAAACCATGGAGTATTGATGTTTTCCTTACACAGGAGGAAAGGGGGAAGTCACTTGTGAAGGCAATCTCCTATGATGCCTCAGTGGATCTTCAAAAGCTTTGCTATTGAACAACCTCTACTATCTGTTGGTCTAGAAATCAACCTCTACTAGCGGGTGATTCCTATTTTCTATGATGGCACATAGTTATGGGACAATGGGATTCTACTAACGGTCTCTCACCTCTTAAAACAGGGAGCTTCCACATCCATCTCAAGGTCCACTCGGTGCTAAGTAAACTCTCACAAAATTATCAAAGAGAGGAATCATGAAATTCATTAGTGGAGAGGTCTTCTACTAACCCAACCCATAAGCCTTGTAAAACAATGAAGTGAAATTCTACTAACCCGTGCCATAAATATTTTGAACAATAATTATCATCATAACAATAGCTCCTTTACCTTGGCAAAGCCTCTACTATCAGCTAGCATCATAATCTTTGCTAAGCATCTACTCTCAGCTAGCATCATTATCATATCCCTCTACTAACGGGTCATCATTTCATATCCCTTTATTAACGAGACATCATAGTCTCACGATCATAACTAGGTGGGGACTCACATTTCTTTTATTCATTTATGCTAAATTTCACAAGACTAGACCCATTGGACATCCAAACATGAGGGTAATTATGACATAAACAACTTGTATAACATAACGTCATAAGGAGGGCTTTATAACAACACGTAGCTTTCATGATATCTCAATGAATTTCACATAATACTTGATATACCTCATCCTCCATAACATTGATGAACTAGCATACATATAGTGAAACCTTTCGTCATTCATAAGAAACTTCACCATTAAACCCTTATCATTAAGAATCATTCCAAATTAGCAAACTCAACTTGAGAATTAGTGGGCTCATCATGCAATTTTAAATCATGCAACTCAAGAGGACTATGCATGAAAGTAGTGCATTTCATCAATTTATATCATCTCTAGAACAACCCATCTCAGTCATACATATCATCTTTCAAAACACAGACATGAAACAAGAAATTCATCTCATACAATCCTAAACTCCATAGTGTCTCATGGTATCACAACATTTATAGCTTTGAATAGCACAAAATAGCTCATCAAACCATCACATTGATGATGTTCACGCTCCAATATGAAAGCGGTCGCTGTGAACAATTAACCTAAACAAAAGTTAGGGTCGAATCCATAGGGAATAAAGGGTTTGAATACAAGAATTCACCATCAATCATTTCGTGTATCTATAGCTAGAATCTCTAAATAAGGTTTTTTTTAATGATTCAAGAACAAAAGCAAAAATAAGTACTATACAACGACGTAAGAAAACACTCAATTTTTGGGACAACTTGAGAATTTATTTTCCCAATAGTTCGTTCACTCGATTAGCCTAGACAACATTACTACAATTGGAAATTTGCATACAGGACGGTAACTTAGGTTCTTCCAGCCCTTTTGTGAAGGTAAAGATCAAATTTCACCATGGCACTTAGTCGACAACCATGGTGTGCAAACCAACCGTTACCTATTATCCTAGTCAACCTCCCCTTGGTCAGGTTTGGTTGATTAGACGAGAACACATTAATTGAATCCTATTATCCACTTCCCTTTTCTTGTTCACTATCTTGGTCGGGATCGTGATAGTAGGCGGGGTTTTGTGTTGGCCACCATAAAACAACAATCAAAATGAAGGGAAATAGACAATACATGCGAAACCCTAATCATAGAAATGCAATAAATCTAAGTCATCTCAAGTCAACTACCCATGGTTCCCATAACCCCAAGTTGTGGGTGCTTAGCTACTCATGGCAAAGGCAAAACCAACAAAAATCCAAAGATAAGACATAGTTGAGAGTTTTACCCAAAGCAATGAAGAGTAATAGCACCACAAGTTGCAAACCACAAGCTTGATATATTGAGAATAAATACAATATGGGATTTGCACTCCCTGAAAGTGGATTTTCCAAGAGAAAATAAAAATCTAAGCTAAACCCCTAAAAATATTCTTGAGAGCATATACAAAGATGATCTTCAATATCTGGAATCGCCTTCCCTATTTAAAAACCCTAACTTAAAGTATTTATAGTATTTACAAAATAACCCTAAAAATTACACAGAGAAGACAGTTGGCAGCCGGTACGACTCGTATGGTGACCTACGAGTCGTAATCGAGGTCACGTAACAGGTTCTTGACATCTTGGACTCAGCTGGTACGATCTACTGGTACGAGTCATTTCTTAGGTTGTGACTAGTACGCTCCTCTCGTAGTCTACGCCTCTAATTTTTGGTCCAAAAGTTTTGGCTCTCTGTTTCCTGCTGTGAGTCCACCTATACAAGTCGTATCAAGACCTATGACTAATAGGATAGCACCGTAAAGCTGACCTCGACTTAGCAGATTTTTGATTTTTGGTCTCTATTTCTTGCTACGAGATCACCCTATGACTCGTAGCGTGGGCTACGACTCATAGGTGAGCTCGTATGTCCTGGACTTCAGCAAAATTTGCAATTTTTCACCAAAATCATGCCAACCTACCTTTTTTGCAATAACAACACAAAAACACATAAAATGATAAAACGTCACATTAAGAACTCACAAAATTCCTTGTCTTAGGCATCAAATGTGTTTGTAACACCCCACATTTTACATGTACTAATGCTATGTAGATGAATCATGTTATGGTTTGGTCAAATTAGCGTCAATT
>JAPFFP010043288.1:0-13363 GCA_026153255.1 Solanum medicagineum | reverse complement strand
TCTTCCACTTGAACCAATCAAAAAGAGCCACAACAAATAACCCCACTAACAATTTAAATCTTAAAGACTACACTTTATAATAAATTTATATTTGGTCCCAACTTTACCAAATTGAACCAATTAAGGATCTTACGGGTTCTAACTTACGGGTTCTAACAAGTTTTATGATTTAGCTTAAGTATGATTTACAAGTGAGTTTTATGATTTAGCTTCAAATTGATGAAATTATGATCTGGGTCATTATTAATTGATGATTTTAGTATGATTTAAGTCTTATTGTATTGATTTATGTGAATTTCATGAGGTTGGAATTTGCATGTCCCTTTTAATTATGAATTTTATGCATGGGTAATTTCAAGTATGATCCAATTGTTGATTTCTTCATGGATTATGCATGATTCTATTTAACTATATTATTTTAAGCATCAATTTCATGTACCCATATTTTATTCTCTTTTCTCATGTCATGAGCATGCATGAACAAGGCTTTTTATGAGAATTATAATATGAGTTTGATTATAGATATGATTTCAAGGAAATTATGATTATGTTATGTATGTGATCACAATGATGACTATGTTTTTGGTTTTAAGTGCTTATTGGTGTGAATGCACCATTATGTACAAGTTATGAATGAGATATTCCTATGCACTTATCATGATTGAAGTATGATTTGTTTTTTAAGCCCAAGTACGCATGACTATGAGTTGAAACAATTTATGATCTTATTGCAAACATGTATATGTGTATGTATTCTTATAGGATGATGACTTAGCACCGAATGAGATTGGAGGTGGGGGCTCGACCCATGGGGTCCTTATATAAAGCCTACCTTTCTCATAACTATGTGCCACCATAGAATTATATTTTTCCAATATGGATGATTATGTACATGAGACCCACTCTACCAAATGGGCAGGGCCCGTAAGGTGAGGTATAGCCTACCTTTGGCAAGTAGGCTATACTTTCTCCGGCGTAGAGGCAACATCGGGACCATGTAATAGCTCGTAGAGTTTTACATGTCGGTCCATGATTATGTTTATGTATTATGCATTCATGCATCATGATTTAAGGCATCTTGATATGATATTCTTTTCTATATAATTCTCTTCTATATATATGCCGTTGCCATCTAATATTTAGTGCAGGTTTTATCATGGCCATTTTAAAGTGCAGGGCGAGGAGGGGGGGAGGGAGTGAATTGAAACTTCTTCACTTTTCTTTTAACTTAGAACTTTAAATAGTCAACTAATAAACCAGGTAGTCGACTAAAACAATTAAGTATTTAAATAGAAAAGTAAAGTGCATAAAAAGAAAAATTCAACACAAGATGTTTTTATACTGGTTCGGATTCAATGTGAATCCTAGGTCCAGTCCCCTTGGATTACAAGGGACATCTCTTCAAGCCTTTAATTCCATGGTGGTTATAAGAATTTGAACTTAAAACTAATACTCAGATTTTTCCTCATTTTCTTTTTCTTTTGATACAAATCTCTTTTTCAATCTTTTTCTTCTTTCCTCTCTCTTTTTCTTTCATACTAACAAAACTAAAGATTATAATGATTTTCTAAAGATGAAGAGTATTGACGAAAGGCTTGAATGCCGTAAGCTTGTATGCGTCATGAAATATCCGGATGCCTCTTTATATTGAAGAGAAGGCATCCCAAGGGATTTTTGATCCTTGGATTGAGGCAGTGATGATCCTCTTTCCAACAATAAAGGTAAGGCAAAGGAAAGACAATCTTCTTGCAATCTTCCTGATTCTTTTCAATCATATAGATCCTTCTTGATTGATAATCTTCCTAATTCTTAGCAACAGACAGCTCTTTCTTGATTGAAAATGATCTTTAATTGATGTTATGGCTTCACACTTTATGAGCCGATCTCTTCTATATCTTTTCCTTTTTCTTCTTTTAATTTTCCTTGATTGACCTCATCAGATTTTGAATTGATTCTCAAATTTGAGTTTTCCTTTTTACTTTGATTTTCTTTCCATCAAGGTTGTTTCCTCTTTTATGATTTTTCTGAAAATAGTCATAACAGATTAGCACCAACAATCTCCCCCTTTTTTATGATGACAAAATTTGATTATGTAGTCAACTTCCCAGAAGGCAGTCGACTGCTTGAGTTACTCCCCCAAAATAGTTGCCTAGTAGTTGATTGGTTGGTTTCGTTACTCCCTCTGAGTTGATACCTGCTAGCTGACTTGCGAGCAAAACACCAAAAAGAAAACAGCAGACAAAGTACCAAAACAGCAGGCACAACAATAATGCAACTACTACATAATATTATATTTCTCCCCCTTTTGACATCAACAAAAAGAAAAAAAAATACTAATAACATAGCAAGCTGTCACGGCTAAAAAATGGACGTGATGACACTTGCTCAATCCCACTATAATAAGTTAGCCTTAACCCAAAGAAAAAATAAACATAACGTGGAAATAGTTAAATAGAGTAGATGACTAAAGTTGAAAATTTCCATAAACTAAAATATCACCCAAGGATTAGTTGTCACATGTACAAGCCACTATCAATAAGGAAAATCAAAGAAATACAAGTCCAAACTGTCTTTATTCTCGAATAGAACAAAGCATAGAAGAAATAGGAACAAGAGAGTCAGCCAGATGGCAACAACTATCTCTCTACATCTCCTGGGAAGCCTCGGATGATCACGGAAAATACAATCCACTGTCTGGACTCACAAACTACATAAGTGTAGAAGCAAGGGATGAGTACCAAAAACAACGTGGTACCCAACAAGTCAACTAACAAAATAAAGTAAGTCTGATATAATACATAAACTCCTTTCATCCCAATCGTCCTTTATGGCTACAACCTGCGCAGAAAGTCAGTCCAACCTAGCAACACATAATAATAAAGATAGTATTTCATGATACCAAAAATCCAAAAACACAAGCTGCAACTCACAAGAGATAACACAATCAATTACAAGAATGACATCATGCTATGCAAGAATATGCAATGATGAGATGCTTATGCAATAATCACCGGCAATGAACTCGACACCACATCATCACTGATAATATCACATCTTATTATCGCCGGCAAAGACCTCGATGTCAAAATATTACAAGTACATATTTCAACATCATAATTTTGCCGGCAAAGACCTCGGCATCATATCTAGGCCGGTAAAAACCTCGGCTCCAATTATTATCATCTTACTCATATCCATATCCAGAACCGATGCAAAGATGTATGACATGGAATGAATACACATGAGATGAATTCCACAAACAAATCCACTCATAACCACAACAATATATATATAAGAAAAATATAGAATTCTCGTCACTTAGCCACGTTTTCAATTCAAGTACGATAACAACATATCAAACTCACATTTACATTATTAATCACCTCATTCTTATAATATCAAAATATTTCATGTATCACACGTAGGAGAAAGGATAATTTAACGAGAATTACAAAGTTTTAAAAGTTCACTTGCCTTAGTCAAATCACGATCAATTAAGCACTTGAACCTTTCCCTTTCAAATAGAATCCGTAGCACCACAATCTAGTCAAATAATAATCACAATAAGATTTTCAAGTTAACACACCTAAATCTATGGTCAAGTTCCAACTCTTGAGCCTAAGATTCCATCTAATTCCTCAAGACAATATGAATTTATAACATTCACATAATATGCTATCTCTAACATTTAATTAGATATGTGCATGTGATAGCCCCAAATTTAAATCACAATGCAAGATTACGGGAAGCAAATTGATAGGGCAGTATCCTCGAGTACTTATGAGCGTAAAGAATTTAATCTAATTTGTCATTATAGACCTTCTGTAAGCAACCCTCCCTATCATATTCTTGGTACTTATAATAAGAGATGCACAATTATTCATTAGAATTAGGGGACAATGAAGGAAAGAACATGTCATTACGCTTCTTGATTATTTAATTTTCTTAAATGAATTCTTTTAGTTCTACATACAGTCATCCTTATAACGAGATTAGTGATCATAAAATTGTCACAAATTCAATGCTATAACACACTAAGTGAACTTAACACTACTTAGATATACTCCACATTAATATGAATCCACTGAAAATCACGAACATACTAACAAATTGATGGATTTAAAGCATTGGAAATATTAAATTTGTCAATACAAAAATATATTCATGTATGTGTATATATATATATACACACACAACTCTCTAATGATTTCAACTATTTAAACCTCCCCTGAAGCCAATAATTTTTCATTTCTCTCGATTTTTTAGTAGAGTTTATCCGCTTTTTCTTACCCAGAAAGTGAGTCAAATGTTCTCATATATAGAGGCAAAAATAACCTCTTTCTTAACAAAAGAAGCATTAAAAAAATGCTGGTGCAAGTTGCATTATGAGGCATTAAACATTGGAGCACATAATAATGTTCCACTAAAAAAAATAATTATTAAAAAAATGCTAGTACATGTTGCATTATGAGACATTAAACATTAGTGATAGACAAGATATAAAGTTGGACAACGGAAAGGAGCACTTAGACAAAATAGTCACATCTACTCAAAATAGTTTTAGTCATCGAATAATCCAAACTACCCACTAAAATTTACGAGAAGTAGATTTTAAGAAAACAAGAGGACCAATTACCAAAATGACTTAACGGGTCATTACATTATTCACCACTAAAAATCATGTTCATCCTCAAACATAAAGAAAAAAGGAGTACCTGAAGTTTCGAAAGATAAGGATATTTAGCATGCATGTCTGATTCTATCTCCCAAGTCGCCTCTCTAACTGATCGGTTCTTAACCTTCATGGAAGCAATCTCTTTGTTTCTAAGCTTTTGAACCTATCTATCCAAAATAGCTATAGGCTCCTCCTCAAATGACAAGTCAGGACTCAACGCCACCAAATCAAATCAAAGTATATGAGACTCATCGGGCACATACCTTCGGAGCATAGAGATATGAAACACAGGATATACAGATGATAAGCTAGGTGGCAAGTCCAGTCTATAGGCCACCTCTCCTACTCGTTCTAAAATCTCAAATGGGTCAATGAATCGAGAACTAAGCTTTCCCTTCTTACCGAACCACATAACACCCTTCATAGGTGACACCTTAAGCCAAACATGATCACCTACCATAAACTCTAGGGCTCGAACCCTCCTATCTGCATAACTCTTTTGCCGACCCTGAGCGGCCATCAACCTACCCTGAATCAGATGGACCTGCTCCATAGCCTCCTTAAGAAAGTCTACCTCTAATGAGTCCGTCTTAGCGGAATCAAACCAACTAATTGGAAACCTACACTGCCTACTATATAATGCCTCTAATGGAGCCATCTGAATGCTAGAGTGATAACTATTATTATAGGCAAACTCTGCTAATGGCAAGTATTGATCCCAGCGAGAATCAAAATCGATCACAGACGCTCGAAGCATGTACTCCAGCACCTGAATAGTTCACTTAGACTGTTTGTCTTTCTGAGGGTGAAAGGCCGAACTCATATCCAGCCGAGTACCTAATCCATGCTGCAAGGACCTCCAAAAATGTGAAGTGAAGACTGAACCCCGGTCAGAAATGATAGAAATAGGCACACAATGCAATCTAACTATCTGATTGATGTAAAGCTCAACTAACTTCTCTGCTGTATATTTAACCTTGACAGGAATGAAATGCGCGGACTTAGTCAATCGATCCACAACTACCTAAATTGAGTCATAACCACCCACGGTAGTGGGTAAATCCATCTCAAAATCCATGGTGATATGCTCCCACTTCCACGTAGAATGGGCATCCTTTGAAATTCACCTCCAGGCTGTTGTTGCTCGTACTTAACCTTCTGACAAGTTAAACACTTTGACACAAAAATCTGGAATATCCTTTTTCATGCCACACCACCAGTAATGCTGACTCAGGTCATGATACATCTTTGTTGCTCCTGAATGAATGGAATAACGAGTAGGATGAGCTTCCTCAAGAATTAATCTAATTAAGTTACCTACCTTAGGCACACAAACTCGACCTCCAATCCTCAAAACATCATGAGGATTGAGCACCGCTTCCTTAGCCTCTCCCCTGGTTACTTTGTCCCTGATAATACACGACTTCTCATTCTCAAACTGACGCTCGCGAATCTAGTCCATCAAGGAAGAACGAGCCTCAATGAAAGCAAGTATACCACCTTCCTCAGATAGTTGTAACCTGACTAGGCCATTAGCTGGACGTTGTACGTCCCTGGCTAAAGGTCGCTTCTCAACTCGAATAGCGGGTAGGCTCCCTATGCTAGATGTCTTTTTACTCAAGGCATCAACTACCACATTAGCCTTTCTTGGATGGTATAAGATGGTCAGATCATAGTCCTTTAGCAACTCATCCACCTACATTGCCTCAAGTTCAGATCCTTTTGTCTAAAAAATATACTGAAGACTCCTATGATCAGTGAAGACCTCACAATGTACACCATATAAGTAATGACGCCATAGCTTAAGCAAAAAAATCACAGCCGCTAACTCTAAGTCATGAGTAGGATAGTTTCTCATAAACCTTCAACTGTCTAGAAGCATAACTTTTCCTTTTTGCATCAACACGCCACCCAAACTAACTATCGAAGCATCACAATACACTATAAAGTCCAAACCTGCCTCAGGTAGCTACAAAATGGGAGCTGAAGTCAACAAAGTTTTGAGCTTTTGGAAGCTCAACTCGCACTCATCGACCAATAAAAGGCTATATTCTTTTGAGTTAACCTAGTTAATGGGGCTGCAATGAAAGAAAAACCCTGAATAAACTGTCGATAATACCCAACTAACCCAACAAAACTACAAATCTCTATAACTGAAGTGGGCCTTGGCCAACCTCTAACTGCCTCAACCTTAGCCGAATCTACTCTAATCCCCTCTTTAGACATCACATGTCCTAAGAATACCACCGAATCAAGCCAAAACTCACACTTAGAGAATTTCGCATATAACTTTTCCTCCCTCAACCTCTGTAGCACTACTCTCAAGTGACTAACATGATCAACCCCAGTCTTGGAATACACCAAGATGTCATCGATGAATACTATAACAAAAGAAACTTAGTACGGACGGAACAACCTATTCATCAACTCCATGAATGTTGTAGAGGCGTTAGTCAACCTAAAAGACATCACCAAAAATTCATAGTTGCCATAATGAGTTCGGAAAGCGATCTTAGAAATATCTGATGCCCTAATCCTCAAATGATGATAACTAGACCTCAAGTCAACCTTAGAGAAAACAATCGCTCCTTGAAGCTAATCAAATAAGTCATCAATACAGGGAAAAGGGTACTTGTTCTTAATAGTCACCTTATTCAAATGCCTGTAATCTATACACATCCTCATAGGTACATCTTTCGTTTTCGCAAACAAGACTGGGGCACCCCAAGGTGACACACTAGGGTGAATAAATCCCTTGCTTAACAAGTCTTGGAGTTGCTCCTTTAATTCTTTCAATCAACTGGGGCCATTCTATATGGAGAAACAGAGATGGGCTTAGTGCTTGACTCTAAGTCAATGAGAAAGTCAATATCCCTATCGGGTGGAACACCTGGTAGGTCAGTGGGAAACATATCGACAAACTCCTGAACCACAGGGATAGACTCTATAGAAGGTGGTTCAATACTAATGTCTCGAATGAAAGCGAAGTGAGATAAACAACCCCTATTAATCAATTTCTAAGCATAGATGTAGGAGATAACTCTGCTAGGATAAGAACCACTATCACCCTTCCGTTCAATCTTTGGTACACAAGGCATGGATAAGGTCACAATTTTTGCATAAAAATCAAGAATAGCATGATAAGGAGAAAACCAATCCATCCCCAAGATGACATCAAAATATGCCATATCTAAAATAATCATGTCTACCTAAGTATAATACCAAGCCAGAGAAACAAGACAGGATCGATATACTCAATCCACCACTAAAGGTTTACATATTAATGTAGAAACATACACGGGCATGGACATTCTATCACACCATAAATTAAACCCAGACAAAAAGTATGTAGACACATAAGAGTAGGTAGACCTGGGATCAAATAACACAGATGCAGGCCGATGACAGACTGGAACAATACCTGTAATAACTGCATCTGAAGCTTCTACCTCGTGTCTTCTAGGAAATGCATAACACTGAGTTCCTCTGCCACCCCCGGTCTGAGCGACACCTCGATCTCCACCATGTGGGACCAAAGTGCCACTATCTGGAGTCCTTCCACCTCTAGTAGTTTGACCCCTGGCCCGACCCCTAGCCGGTGGAGGCGAATCTCTAACTGAAGCTGCCGAATTAGTACAATGGGGTCCTGAATGAGTCTGAAAGGGACACTGTCGAATCAAATGTCCTGGATCCCCACACTCAAAACAAGACCTCGGTGTAGAAGACTGTTGGCCACCGAAAGAACTACCATGGCTACAATGAGTGGAACTAGGGGACCCTCGAGACATTTGCCACCCTAGGCTGCTGGCATAGACGTATGTACAAGACCCTATCGCCTGAAGGATCCACCACTCCTATAAGAACCCCTATCTCCTGACGAAGTACCAGAAAATTGACCTGTAGTGCGAGCCCTCTTAGGGTCTCCAAACTCTTCTTGAACTAGCAACTCTGCCTCCATGGCAGTGCGCACAATAGACTGAAAAGGAGCCCCCTCACGAGCTGCTCTGAATACATAGGATCTAATCGAGAAATTCAAAGCCCTCACAAATCTGCGGACTCTTTCCCCCTCATTTGGAATCATAGTTAAGGCATGTCTAGATAACTGGCAAAAACGAGCCTCATACTCAGTAACAGTCATACCACCTTGTCTCAAGTCCTCAAACCTCAATCGGCTCTCTTCTCGTACACTCCAAGGAATGAAGTGCTCCTTAAAAGCACTAGAGAACACACTCCAATCCACTGGAGGGGATCCAGTTGGTCTAGACGCCACATAAGTCCTCCACCACTCCCTGGCTGGTCTACAGAGCTGAAGGGACACAAAACGGACACCACGCTGATCAACCAACCCTACTGCATCTAGCATCTTATGACACAAGGTTAGAAACTCATGAGCATCCTCGTTTTTACCACCCTAAAATTGAGGTGGTCTCATCTTTTTACCACCCTATTAGAACCGCTTCTGGAGTGGTTTGTGACCCAATGGCTGGTGCAGGAACCACTGGGGGTTGACCCACCTGATCCTGATGGACTACACCCTGATGCTGCCCTGAAATCTGTTCTTCCACATTCTTTTGAGAAACTCCGTGCGTGCCTGTCGTACCACCCCCTTGAGTGAGGTTTTCCAACATATCTATCATCCTCAACAGGGTGTCCTGAAGTAAAGGTGCAGTTGTGGCCTTTGGAAGGGCCTGATTCTCATTAACCTCTATCTGCAGCTCTGGAGCCCATCTATCCTGCCCTCTAACTGGTGCTGCTCCTCGGGTAGGCCCTTTTACTGACGCCACTCCACGAGCACGACCTCTAGCTCGACCCTTCCCCCTATCTCTAATAGGGGCCTTAACAATTGCTTCGGGAGTAGCCTCAACTCTACCAGCAGTAATAGTAGCTCTAATCCTTGCCATCTGTCGAAAGAACATAGGCACCACTCATTACTAACGAAGATAACTGCGCAGGATGAGAGGGAATGAATAAAAAAAAGTTTCCTAACAGTCTTCATAGCCTCTCAAAAATAAGTATAAACGTCTCTGTACCGATCCTCAAGACTCTATTTAGACTTGGCTTGTACACACGTGAGACGTATGAACCTAGGCTCTGATACCAACTGTCATGACCCAAAAATGGACGTGATGGCACTTGCTCAATCCCACCAGAACAAGTTAGCCTTAACCCAAAGGAAAAATAAACATAACGCGCGGAAGTAGTTAAATAGAGTAGATAACTAAGATTGATTGTCATGTGTACAAGCCACTATCAATAAAGAAAATCAAAGAAATACAAGTCCAAGCTATCTTTCGTCTCAAATAGAACAAAGCAAAGAAAAAATAGGAACAAGAAAGCCAGTAAGATGACAACATCTACCTCTCTACGTCTCCTGGGAAGCCTCGGATGATCAAGAAAAATACTATTCACCTCTCCAGGCTCACAACCTACACAAATGTAGAAGCAAGGGGTGAGTACCAAATACAACACGGTACCTAGCAAGACAACTAACAAAACAAAGTAAGTCTAATAGAATACACAAACTCCTTTCATTCCAATCGTCCTCCATGACTAAAACCTGCACAGAAAGTCAGTCCAACCTAGCAACACATAATAATAAAGATAGTATTTCACAATATCAAAGTTCTAAAACACAAGCTGCAACTCACAAAAGATAACACAATCAATTACAAGAATGACATCATGCTATGCAAGAATGTGCAATGATGAGATGCTTATGCAATAGTCATCGGCAATGACCTCGGCATCACATCATCACTGATAATATCTCAACATCACATCATTGCTGGTATAGACCTCGGCAACACAAAAGATTTCAACATCATAATTCGCCGACAAAGACCTCGGCGTTACAATATCACAAGTACATATTTCAATATCAAAATTTTGTTGGCAAAGACCTCAGCATCATATCTTGGGCCGATAAAGACCTCGTCCCCAATTATTATCATCTTACTCATATTCATCTTTAGAACCGATGAAAATATGTATGACAAGGAATGAATGCACATGAGATGAATTCCACAAACAAATCCACTCATAACCACAACAATATAAATATAAGAAAAATATAGAATTCTCGTCACTTAACCATATTTTTCAATTCAAGTACCATAACAACAAACCAACTCACATTTACATTATTAATTACCTCATTTCTTATAATATTAAAATATCTCATGTATCACACGTAGGAGAAAGGATAACTTGAGAATTCTACGAGAATTACAAAGTTTTGAAGTTCACTTGCCTTAATGAAATCACGATCAATTAAATACTTGAACCTTTCCCTTTCAAATAGAATCCGTAGCACCATGATCTAGTCAAATATTAATCACAATAAGATTTTCAAGCTAACACACCTAAGACTATGGTCAAGTTCCAACTCTTGAGCCTAGGATTCCATCTAAATTCCTCCAGACAACATGACTTCATAACATTTACATAGTATACTATCTCTAACATTTAATTAGATATGTGCACGTGATAGCCCCAAATTTAAATCACAATGCAAGATTATAAGAAGCAAATTGATAGGACAGTATCCTCGAGTACTTATGAGCGTAAAGAAATTAATCTAATTTGTCATAATAGACCTTCTGTAAGCAACCCTCCCTATCATATTCTTGGTACTTATAATAAGAGGTGCATAATTATTCATTAGAATTAGGGGGCAATGAAGGAAAGAACATGTCATTACGCTTCTTGATTATTTAATTTTCTTAAATAAATTCTTCTAGTGCTACATACAATCATCCTTATAATGAGATTATTGATCATAAAATTGTCACAAATTCAACGCTATAACACACTAAGTGAACTTAACACTACTTAGACATACTCCACATTAATATGAATCCACTAAAAATTGTGAACATACTAACAAATTGACGGACTTAAAGCATTGAAAATATTAAATTTGTTAATACAAAAATATATTCCTATATGTATATATATACAACTCTCTAATGATTTCAACAATTTAAACCTCACCTGAAGCCAAAAAATTTTCTTTTTTCTTGATTTTTTACTCTTTGTGTGGTTATTGAGTAGAGTTTCTCTGCTTTTTCTTACCTAGAAAGTGAGCCAAATGTTCTCACTATATAGAGGCAAAAATCGCCTCTTTATCAACAAAAGAAGCATTAAAAAAATGCTAGTGCAAGTTGCATTATGAGGCATTAAACACTGGTGCACATAATAATGTTCCACTAAGAAAAATAAATTATTAAAAAATTGCTAGTGCATGTTGCATTATGAGGCATTAAACATTAGTGATAGGCAAGATATAAAGTTGAACAACAGAAAGGAGCACTTAGAAAAAATAGTCACATCTACCCAAAATAGTCTTAGTCATCGAATAATCCAAACTACCCACTAAAATTTACGAGAAGTATATTTTAAGAAAACAGGAGGACCAATCACCAAAATGACTTAACAGATCATTACATAAGCAAACACAGATAGCCACAGTCTGGGCATAGTGCCCTTAGCAATAGTCGTAAACAACATACTACAACTACTTAACCACGAGGCCTAAGAAAATACGTCAGGGTGTTCATAATAGAGGTTTTCAGGTTTTCAAACAAAGCTATCAGAGAAGTTGAGAGTTCATCTGAATTGGTTTGAACCTTTTTAGCAAATGTTATAGCTTCCTTGATTACTTGTTCCAACGTCAGACAAATCTTAGCAATACCAATACCTGTTTCCTTGGTGAGGAGCGAATTTTTTCAACAAAGTCAGCGACAGAGTCAAATTTGCATTGACTTGAGAGAAGGAGATCCTGAAGGGCTTCAAACTTTTCATCTATCCCAGAGACTTTAGACGGAAGTTCTTCAAGAAGCTTGGAGTCCAAAGGAATGGTTTGGAGCAGGGTAGGTGGAGAGGGTTCAGAAGGAGAAGCAGGGCCAGCAGTATCAGACTTGAGAACCCAAGAGTTATTTGAGAGAACATAACCTATACTTCCAAATGCCTTGGAATGGTAGCACTGCTTGACAGTAATAAACGGGATATCAGTAAGGCAGACAGAGTTGACTTCCAGGATACGAGATATTATCATCCCATAAGGAAGACTAGGGAGATCAATGGTGGAGTCTACTATGTAGTTGAGAGAATTAAAGCGAAAAGCTTGAACATTTTCTTTGAAAGAAGACAATAGGTGCAAAAAGTATCTTGAATAGATAGAGATGAGAAAGCACCCGCTCTTGGGAGAAGAATGGTTGCAACAATATGCGCAATGACTGTTGACACCCAATTTTTGACCGACCTATAACCTATTTTAGATTGTCATTTGATTAAAATAGGTATTTTTAAAAACTTTTTAAAATAAATGGGTTTATTTTCAATTTTATCCAATAATTACGTATTTTAATATTTTTTTAACTTTCAAAATTGGTTCGTTATATCTTAAAAATTTGTTTTATTATAAATCACTTTTATTATTATTATTATTATTATTATTATTATTATTATTATTATTATAACTACTACTACAACAACTACTACTACTATTGTTAGACCCCGTATTTTTTTAAAATTAAGGATAACTATCCAATTGGGAAATTTTGATCGTGAATGTCGGGTAACTTGAACTTAAGTATAATTCCGGTGCATGATTAGGGTATCAAGTGAAATTGGTGTGTATAACTAAGTTTGAGTCGGAAGTCCTCAATTGGATTAAAATAGAAAAGT
>JAPFFP010043287.1:0-13363 GCA_026153255.1 Solanum medicagineum | reverse complement strand
TCATAGCCCTATGCAGAATTATGCTTGAGAACACATATACTTAGCCATTTTTCAACACTGTCATCAAAACCCTCACAAAAACCTCTCCAAGACTTAACCAAATATCTCATTTAAATTTCAAGGATTTCAAGCTTATCTTTAGAACTCAAGGATTCTCTTCAAGCTCTAAGTTCTCTTCAAGCTCATTTCAAGAAAACCTAAGTTTGAGGTATGTGGTTTCATCCATCGGGTCCTTTCACCCATGGAGCCCAATTTTCCTTTTATGAAAATTGCATATTTTCAAGTTGTATCATCTATGGGTATCTTTTATTATGGATTAATTGATTGATTATGTATTTCTATCTATTTGAAGTTTATACCATGAATTTTAATTTTGTATATTGAAACTATGCATGTTTTGTGTTATAAAACTATGATCTATTGTGAAATTTGATGATGAATTTCAAGGTACCCTAATTGGGGGTCTTACTACATATTGGTGGGTTGATTTAAATTAAGTTTTTTGATCCTATTTCACTCCAGAATTGCATGATTTTGAACTAGTATCATGAACCCACCAAGTGTTTGATAAAATGTCAAGTCAAGAATTCTTAAGTTATTGATGATCTATCTCATGATTTACAGGTCAAGTGACTATATCATGATTAAGGTCTTTCAAGTATGTATTGAATTCATGAAAAGTATCTACGATGTTACAAGTATCAAATTTAGCTCTATTTCAAAATTTTTACCTCTGCTGAGCCATTCATGCTAAAACAAGGTTCATTTATGATTATGATCTACTCTCATATTTCAAGTTAGGCTCACCATTAAAGGTCAAGCATGTCTATAAGCTACTCATGTTCTTATAAGCTATTCATGTTATGATTAAAGTATGATTCTTTCATGTATTCCGTGGGATTAGATTTAGTACTGATGGGTTGGATGTCGGCGTGGACTATCTTCAAGGGTCTATACTCCTTTCCTCAAACTATGTGCCAACATAGGATTATACTTTACCCTTGCTATACTAGTGGATTCATTTAGTATACTTTATAATGAAATCCACTCTGAAATGGGACAGGTTCCTGTAAGGTGAAGTATGGTTACCTTGGAAAGTAGACCACCTCTTTACCGATAAGGGGTAATCATCAGGATTCCAAGTTGTAGCTCGCTTGATCTTACTTTGGTCGGTTATGGTCTCTTCCCACACATGTATTATGTTCTATGCAAGTTCAATGATTTACAGGCATGTTTAACTTTAAGCATTGATTATACATACCATACTGAGATTACACTTATCTATTGCTTATCATTATGCATTTTGACTATACTGGCTTATGTCTTATTACATTCAAATGTACTAACGCATAATGTACTAATACATAGTCTATGCCTATATGATTTTACCTTGTAGGGATCAGAGCATAATTTGATCATCCTCCGCGTGGCTAGTATGATCCTTTGAAGCAACCTTTGGTGAGTCCTTATGTTCGAGGATACTATCCTTATTATTCTTTTTATTTTGAGACTTCTTTATGTCAAACATTTTCTACTATGAGGGTTAGCCCGGAAACTGTCTTGGCCCTCGCTCCATTCTGTATTAGAGGTGTTGTTGGATATTATGATGTACTTATGCTTGAGTTTGACTCTTTAATGCTTTAATGATTATCAAAGACTTCCCTTAGTCCTATTTCACTTTTTTTTATGTCTCTTGTTGTTGTTTACTTTGCTTCCGCGAACCAAGGATGTGTGATTGATATGCTAAGAGGCTTTTTTGGATCCTTTTGGGTTACCATTTGCCGTGTCACGTCTAGGCCCTATGCGTGGGTTGTGACAAAATTGGTATCAGAGCACTAGATTGTTAATGGTCCTTGGAATTCAACACACCACGTCAATTAGAGTCTTATTCATGGTTAGGAAGAGTGCCACAACTATGAATGGGCGGCTATAAGGAGTTTTAGGAAATGTTTCACTTCTTCATGGTCTATATCGTGCTTTAGATGTAAGTGTTAGGCTTTTTCCCCAAATGAATGCTCTTTGCTATTCTAGATTATGCCGATTCCAAGAGGGAGACTATGGAGAGCTCGTACACCTAATTAGCAACCGGCCCCTCCCATTCGTCAAGCTCGTCAAGGAGGAGGGGTAGCCCAAGGTGAGTTCCGAGATACTATTACAATGTTGGCTTATGCTACGACCAACCAAATCAACCAAGGGGCCCAAACCCCTCATGCTCCCGTTCTAGCTTCTAGGGTGAGAGATTTCACTAGAATGAACCCACTAGAGTTCCATGGGTCCAAGACAGATGAGGATCCCCAAGAGTTCACAGATGAGGTATACAAGGTGCTATCCATCATGGGGGTCAATTCGGAGGAAAAGGTGGAGTTGGCTGCCTACCAACTCAAAGGGGTGGCTCAAATTTGGTTTACACAATGGAAGTTGGAGAAGGGAAATTATGGTGTTATCCATTGGGAAGTGTTTAAAGCCGCATTCCTTAACCGGTTCTTTCCTACTGTGATAAGGGAGGCTAAGATGATGGAGTATATAAACCTTAAGCAAGGTTCCATGAGTGTAAGGGAGTAGGGTCTCAAGTTCAACCAACTCTCCAAGTATGCACCACAATTTGTTGCCGAGGCTAGATTAAGGATGAAAAAATTTATGTCGGGAGTGTCTGACTTGGTAAATGAGGTGTGTCATACCACCATGCTAGTAGGTGATATAGATTTGTCCTGACTCATGTAATATGCCGAGCAACTAGAGGGGGAAAATCTTAGAAAAAGAAAAGTGGTGAGTCCAAGAGGGCTCGTTTTGGAGGTGGTTTCCAAGGATCTAAGGGTGGCTAATTTCCACATGGACACAAGTTCCAAGGCCAAGGCTCATCCAATACTTCTAGCAAGAGGTTTGCAAATGATAGAGTGACCAACCAAAGGTTCCAAGGTGATAATGGAGGAATGGCAAAACCAAGGTGCCCAAGGTGTGAAAAGAATCATAGTAGTCCATGTTTAAGGGATTCTAATGCTTGCTTTGGTTGTGCTGAGATGGGTCACAAGGTTATTGATTGTCCTCATGCTCAAAACAAAGGTAGAGATGGTCATCCACAAGGCCAAGGTGTAGATATGGGTCAAGATGGAAGAGGAGGCCAATAAGGGGGTGCTCTAAAGCAAAATAGATGATGTATTTATGCTTGAGTTTGACTCTTTAATGCTTTAATAATTATCAAAGACTTTTGTTAGTCCCGATTCCCTTTTTATTATATCTTTTGTTGTTGTTTACTTTGCTTCTGTGACCAAGGATGTGATTGGTATGCTTAGAAAATTGTTTGGGTCCCTTCGGGTTCCCATTCACCGTGTCACGTCTAGGCCCTAGGCTTGGGTCATGACATTTGTGCAATTTCCTTAGTTCTATTTTCAGGATATTCAATTTTAGATAATCTGATACATTTTGCATCTTTTAAAGTGTCTGTGCAAGGAATTATGATCAATATTCTTGAACTGCTCATTTGTACTCCACGTATTGCAATACTTAAACTCAATTCTTTATTTTCCTACTAATCTAAACTCTTTAACATGTATGGGACAATGATCACTAACTCCTTCATTTAAGAAGGTTGTTCTACAATTAGGCATCTCATCCATCTATTCTCCATTGGTAAAAGACCAATCAATTTGGGAGAATATTCTGTTCATGCTCCCTTTATCATCCCACCTATAATTCTGACCACTTCTACTCATTTGTTCTAACATACATGTTTGCAAGAATTCTTGGAAATCAACCGTTTCTGCTAATGTTACTATAGCTTCCCCCCTTCCCCCTAAATTCTATCATTGCAGTGTAGTACATTATTGAAATCACCAAGCGTAATCCAAGGTTTATCCATACCAGTGCTCCATTGTGTCATGTACTTCCATAGGTCTTTCCTTTCTTCTTTTCCATTTTGAGCTTATACAAAGATTCATAGAAACTCATTCCTCATTTTCACATTCATTACCAAGCATATTACTGCTTAGTCATTTTTCATTGTTGATACTCACTTCACATCTATCTTCCCTCCAAACAACAAAAATCCACCCATTATAATGGGAAGTATTGTTACAGTAGTACTTCCATCCTTGGAACATTGATTCAACAACTCTCTCTACATTTTTCTGCTTTATTTTTGTCTCAAGTAACCCTATAAATTTGCATCTACTTGTTTACAGAGGAATGCCACTTCTTTGTAATTACTAAGGTGATTTAGGCCTCTTACATTCCAACATAACTGATTAACCCTTCCCCAATGGGAATGGTGCTTTATCAGTGTTTTGTCTCACATTCCATACCTGGTCTATTGTGGTTGATGTTGTCTCATCAGTTTCTCTTTCAATACAATCCTGCACTAGATCTTCTTTGGTACTCAATTGTGCAAATGCATTCAAATTACTAACAGGCTGTTGTGCTATTACAATCCCTTTTTTATACCTTCTCTGGAATCCCCCATACCTTCTATTCTCATGTGCCTTCTCTTTGCCTTTGTGCATTCTCTTTTGGTCATTCCTGATCTCCTCGTTTATTGGTTCCTTTTCTTATTTTTGTTGTAGTTTCCTGCATTCCTCTTTCTCATGGCCATATTTTTTACAGTGATCACACAATGATGGTTTCCAATCATGTGTCACTGATTGAGAGACCACCAAACCTTTTTCATTACAGAACCATTACTTCATCACGTAGTTTTTGCCCCATATTTAGCTCAACTAGCAATCTAGCATAGCTCAAGCCAAGCTTCTTCTCAGTTTGTTTGTCCACCATTAATGGTTTCCCACCAAGGCTTCCTATCTTACATAGTCCTGGTGCACTCTAATACTTCAAATCAAGGCCAGGCAGCCTGACCCATATTGGTACTGTTAGAAACTTCTCTTTTGAAAATTCCATTTTCGGAATCCAAGCTTTCTCTATTACCGGCTTGTTATCAAAATGATATATACCTCCCTCTAAAACCTCCATTTCCCCTTCCTCGTTTTCAAATCTCACAATTGCAATGTCGTTTCTAATCATTGCCACTTTGTTAATTTCGTATTTCCCCATGTTCTCAGTATTAATCCATTTAATACTGAAAATGGTGGTTGAACTCCTAAAACGTATCACACAATAGCATTCTTCAAGTATTTGACCTCAGAGTTAATATCTCCAAATTCAATTTCCCCAATAAGTTAGTTATTATAGCTCGTAGGGCTTACATATTCTAATTTAAACCATGCATTTGCAATTTTGGATATGTCAAAACTTTCCCAAATTGATTTTACCTTAATGTGATCACTCTTACCTCGACTATCACTACTTGAGTCCATTTCCTTTTCCAACCTCTCTGCCCATGAGTTGGGTGAGCTTCCACCAGTCACAATCTCAGTCCATTACTGAACTTTCTCCTTTACTAGAGTACTTCTCAGCATCTTCTCAGGACTTCCATCCCTACCTGGTTTCTTTGGCACCTCCCCACTTCTGGTAGTCATATTCACTTTCACCCCTAGATTGTTCAGAATTGTTCCATCGTTGTTCGATCTTTCAGTTTCTAGGTTAGAGTATTTTGTACTTGTAGACACTTGGTTCGCAACTTGTATTGTGTTCTTCGGCCTCCTGCGCATGGCTGGCGCATGCTATTATTCTGCACTTGGAGAGCAACTAGAGCACTGTTCTAAGTACTTTCCATGAGTATTCTCTTGATTTCATATTTAATTTCATGATTTTCAATGTTCAAAATTGGGGATTTTTAGACCATGATTTTCAAATTTTAAACGCTAATTTCTCAGTCAATTTATGCTTGATCTTAATGGAATTTTCACCCATGAACTCCAATTTTCAAGAAGAAATCAATTTTAAAGTTATTTTGCAGATTCGGAAACTTTGTATTTTAGTCCTAAATTTGACCATTTTACCCCTAAGACTAGTTTATGCCAATATAGTATCAAAGTGCTCCTCTTACTGTGTAGTGTCTATTGATGATAGAGGTTGATCTAATTGGGTGATCGATTTGTGGATTGAGTTGATTGAAAGCTTCTCCGACTGCAGCTTCGGCATTGGCATAGATTTAGCTAATCTTTTGGGACTGGATTTTAGTTATTTATCATGTTCAAATGATAACTGTATAATTGAGTTGACGTGTTGGGATAATGATGTAAAAGTGATTAAGGTTTAGTAGAATTATGATATAATTTTGATTCTATTGATGTACATAGATGAAATATGATGGAATAATGGTGAATTGAGACAAAATGTCACTAAATAAGACTTGTGAGACCAATGGGATCATTACTTGATAACTGATGGCTTTTGAGATATCTTTGAGGTGTATAAGCATATTAAGGATGAGTTAGGTCTATTATTACTGATATTCTTATGTTATTGGGATGATTAGTGTATGGTATTATTGATAATATTGCATAATTAGTATGAGTTAGGTCTAGTATCATTGATATTCTTGTATTATCGAGTAAGGTCTAGTATCATTGATATTCTTGCATACTTGGGACGGGTAATGGTCGATATTATTGATATTGTTAACTATTGATATAATTATGATGATCTATAGCTTGATGATGGTTTGGGCTTTAGCTGTGACACTGAATATTGTTCCTTGAGTATGTATGATTATTATGAGTTTCATACATCGGTATTCCTATTTTAATACTAATCTACATGTTTACATGCATATTTGGGTTGCACAATTGATTTACATCTATTATTTGTTGCTTGTATCATCCCTTCACCTGGGTAGGATGCAAGGGCATTATGCTTCACATTGCTACCACCCCTTGACCCAGGTAAGAGACAAGGGTGAGATTCATACTTCATATAACCTGATCACGCCCAATTTACACCTCTTTTTCGGAGGATAAAGCGGTTGTTTGTCAAATATAAAACCTAACCAAGGTTATGGTCAAATCCCATTGAGAATATGGAGACTTTCCAAATCGATTCACTAATAAACAATTCAAGCATTAACTAACTCAATTCCCTAAAAGAGGGGGAGGGAGTTGCAATGATTGATCAAAAATTAAATTAAACTAGCTAAAACAAGAGACAATCACTAATTGAGAGCAACTTGAGAATTGTGTTCCCTATGATTCACCAACTCAATATCCCCTGCTAACCTAATTCTCGACTAGAGTATAGCATGGAAGACGGTAATTTAAGTTCACCAAGCCCTTTGGTCAAAGGTGAGAGGCGAATTACACTATATGAGTTAGCCCATCTCCATAGTGTGCAATACTAACCATTACCTATAGTCTCAGTCAACCTCCTCTTGGTCTAGTTCGGTTGATTAGACGAGAACACATTATCGAATCCTGTTAACCAATCTCTTTTCCTATTTATTACCACCTGGATGGGGAAGGTAACACTAGGCAAGTTCTAATGTTCACTACCACTAGAAAACATGCAATATGAAGAGAACTGATTAATACATGTAAATACCCATTCCAAGAATTCCAAATTATCTGGGTCTGTTTGATTAGATCTTCATGGTTCTCACAATCCCAAGTAGTGGGTTTAGTTACTCATGCTATGAGTAGATAAAAAAACTATGAATTGAGAAAACATAATTAATATCTTACCCAAATATATGGAAGAACAAGCAAAATAAATTTATATTGAGAATCACAATATTGAAGATACAATGAATTCACAAGTGTCTTTCCTCTCCAATATGTTGTCTCCAAGTGTAAAGCCCTAAAAAGTGCTCTAATGACGTTCTCTTCTCTATTATGTCATACTTCTTACTAAAAATAACCTAAGTACACTATTTATAGTATTTAGAAACAAGTCTTAAAATAATAGAAAAACTGATTGGCGCGCCCTACGACTCATAACAGGATTAACGAGTCGTAATCGGGGTCTTGTGTCAAGATTCTTCAATCTTGGAGTTCAGTGCTATGGATACACTTTACAAGTCATAATCTGATCTACGACTCGTATTGCTTGTCTCGTAGACTTTATCATATCATCTGATCCTTCTCTGGAAATCTTCACTAAATCCCTCTATACGACTCGTATAGTGATCTACAACTCATATAGTTGTCTATACAGTTGAACTTCAGACTTTCATTCTTCACTGGAAATCCCTATGAAACCCACTCTACGACTCGTAGATTGCTCCACGACTCATAGAGGGTCTCATAAGTTTTCAAAAACCAGAAAAGTCTGCAATTTTGTCCAAAAATTATGCCAACCTGCTTTCTTGCAAAAACAAACACAAACATATAAAAACCACACTTGTCGCATTGAGAACACACAAAATTCTACGTTTTAGGCATCAAATGTGTTGTATTTTGACAACATACCAACACCCTCCACTTAAAATTATTGATTTTCCTCAAGCGACGACTCAATCTATATAGATAATATAGCAACACACAGATCGCAACCCAATGCCATACATCATACTCACTTCAAACTCAAGTACCCACACCAACTTTCAAAAAAAGATCAGGTAGCTATTTAGCAAACCAAACTATATTGATGCATTTGACAAAACATCCATGACAAGTAAAGAAATATCAAAAGTCCACAATCACTGAACAAGTCAAATGCTAACAATGCAATGCAAGTGCCATCACAGAAAAAAGTCCCATTTTAACACTCAGTGATGATTTCAAATTTAGCTTTGGGACTAAGCAAGATTACTCACTCTCACAAAAGATGTTCATGCATGATGACTAATATCAAAAGTTTGCCCATATAATCATGACTCAGATTTTCAACCAACTGGACTAGAATCAATTTAGGACTTTCTAGGCTTGTAACATAGGCTCAGGGGGCTTTGATATGACATTTTGGAAAAATAGTGACTAGAAGCCATCCTTGAACTATGTATTTCAACATTTTCACCTTACAAAATCCAACATTTTCACCTTATTCTCTCTTATTTCACATTCAAGATTTTCCAGGCATTTCCTTCTCATTCCTCAGTTTTTTGCCTCATTTTTACACTTTGTTTTGCTTTTAATCTCAATCTAAGGCATCTTTTTCTTTTTCTTGCACTCGGTATATGTTTTTATTTTTTCTCCTCATTCCCATCTCACCACCTTATTTTTGTGATTTTACTCCTACACCAGCCACCCTCAACTTAGGCTTTTAGCTTAAAGTACATATATCTATTCACCAAACTAGGGCCACTTTTGGTAGCCACCCTCAACTTAGGCTTTTTGCCTCAATCAAGGTTCACAATGTTCAAGAAAAGACCAGGGCCAAATTCAAGATTTATCACTAGACAAGGTTAGGCTAATTAGGTGTTTTAGAAAGAACTGTTCATATAAGACTCAGATATTTGGAACAAGGGATAAAATATCATTTGGTTGGTTATTTTAGGCCAAAGTGGACTAATTTAAAGAACAAAGGCCTAAGATCCCTTCCTAATCCATTTAATCTACAATCTAACTTAGAGTAACAGGGCATGTTCTAAATTAGCACAAAAATGCATGTACCTGACAAAATAAGCTCACACTCACATGGTATTGTAATACATTAACAACAAGCAAGTCAAAGATCATGCTTCATATCACAATTACCTTCACTTTTCAGAACAACTATTGCCAAACCCCCAAAAATGCATGGTTGCCATTTAACCACTAGTCAAACATTTTTGGTGGGTACCAATTTTCAAAAACAAAATATCGAAAATATGCTTTATGCCATAAGTATTAGTACTATATACTATAAATATTATCTCAACATCCTAAACGTGTTGGTTCAATAGAAATTAAGCATCCTCAAAGGAAAAGAACACAAGCAAGAAAATCTCGGGATCAAATTTGGGGTAGTTATGGACCAAAAGCTACTCAAACTTCACAAAGGCCCACAACTACACAAACCCTATCGAAAACATTGTGCACTGTTCTAAATGCCCCAAATCAAGCAAAAATATAATAGTAGGGGTCAAAAAACATACCTTGGCACCTAAGTGCCATAATCCACCTTGGGTTGCCTCCTAAGCATCGCCTGATTTATAGTCATGGCATGACATAGCTATCATGAGTACCCAGACTTCCTCAAGATCCTATTCTTTAACTGTATTGATCTCTTCCATATTTCCAAGGTATGGCTTGACTCTTCGACCATTTACTTGGAAATTTCCTCTATTTTGTCTCTCCAATTCGATGGCCCCATGATCAAAGACGCGTGCTACCCGGAAGGGTCCCAACCATCTAGATTTGACCTTCCTAGGGAATAACTTTAATCTGGAATCAAAGAGTAGAACTAAGTCCCCTGGTGTGAATTGACAGTTTTCTATGCGGTGGTCATGCTGTATCTTCATTCTTTGCTTATACAAGGCTAAGCTCCCATGTGCTTTCAATTGAAGCTCATCAAGCTCATTGAGTTGGCTCAATCTAGAGGTAGCTGCTTCATTCGAATCCAGATTCAACTTCTGCAATGCGCACATAGCTTTATGCTCAATTTCCACTGGCAAATGACATGCTTTCCCAAAAACAAGTTGATATGGGGACATGCCTATAGGGGTCTTAAATGCAGTCTGGTATGCCCATAATGCTTCATCTAGCTTCAGAGACCAATTTGTTCGGTTTTCATTCATAGTCTTAGATTAAATTTGTGAAATTTCCCTATTTCACACTTCTACTGGGCCACTTGGTTGGGATGATAAAGCTTCACCACCCAATGTTTCACTCCATACTTTTCAAGAAGAGCTTTAAAAAGTCTACTACAAAACTGAGAACCTTCATCAATGATGATAGCTCGAGGAGTACCAAATCTCGAGAAGATGTTCCTTTTTAGGAATGTTGTGACACTTTTACCCTCGTTGTTGGGCAGAGCCACTGCCTCCACCCACTTTGATACATAATCCATAGAAACTAAGATATACTTGTTTCCATGTGAGCTAAAAAATGGTTCCATGAAATCTATCCCTTACAAATCAAACAACTTAATCACCAAAATAGTATTTAGAGGGAGCTCATGCTTGCTAGTAACCTTGCCTTCTCTTTGGCACCTATCACAAGCTTTCGCATAGTCATGGGAATCTTGGTAGATTGTGGGCCAATAATACCAACATTGTAAAATCTTGTGGGTTGTTCAAACCCCACATAGATGTCCACCCACCAATGACGAGTAGCATACCTCAAGTATGCTCATTATTTCAAGCTCACAAACACAGCGATGAATAATCCCATCTACACATACACGGAATAAGTATGGGTCATTCCAAAAGAAGTTCCTCATATCATGCAAAAATTTCTAACATTGATTGTGTTTAAGTTTGGTGGCATGACCAAGTAATTTGCATAATTTACAAACCAAGGTTTAAGATCATGCGATGCAGCCAACACTCTCTCATCAGGAAAGGAATCATTTATCTCCATTCCATTATCAAATTTCATCATTTCCCCATCTTACAATCTGGATAGGGGATTTGCAACTTGATTTTCTGTTCCTTTTCTATCAGTGACATCAAAGATGAAATCTCACAAGAGAAGTACCTATCTCATCAACCTTGGCTTTGAATCTTTTTTAGCTATCAAATATTTAAGTGCTAAGTGGTCTGTATGCACCACCACTTTGGCTCCCAAGAGATATGATCTGAACTTTTCAAATGCGAAGACCAATGCAAGAAACTCTTGCTTTGTGATAGTGTAATTCTTCTAAGCTATATTTAGGGCTTTCCTGGCATAATATATGGGATATAGTATCTTCTCTTTGTACTATCCCAACACCACACCTAGAGCGACCCAAATTGCATCACACATGATTACAAAGGGCTTGGACTAGTCTGGAGCCACAATAATTGGTCTTGAGATCAACCTCTTATTTAACTCTTCAAAGGCTTGCATACATGCATCATCAAACACGAACTTAGAATCTTTCTCCAATAATTTACACAATGGGTGTGAAATTTTAGAGAAGTATTTTATGAACCTCTGATACAATTCTGCATGTCCTAAGAAACTCCTCACACCCTTAAAGAGATGGTTGGTGGAAGCTTCTGAATCACCTCAACTTTATCTTTGTCGAGCTCAATGCCTTTGTCAGATATCCTGTGACCCAACACAATACCCACTTTAACAATGAAATGACACTTTTCCCAGTTTAGCACCAAATGACTTTCTACACATCTTTGCAACACATCATGCAAGTGTGCCAAGAGATCCTAAAATAAGTTTCCAACAACACTGAAATCATCCATGAAGACCTCAATAGTACTCTCCACTATGTCTGAGAAGATGGACATCGTACATCTCTAAAATGTTGCTGGGGAATTACACAACCAAAATGGCATCTTCTTAAATGCAATGGTGCAATAGGGACATGTAAATATGGTCTTCTCCTGATCCTCCAGAGAAATGATGACCTAATTATAGCTAGAATACCCATTGAGAAAATAGTACCACCCCTTTTCTGCCAGTCTATCAAGCATTTGATCCATGAATGACATAGGAAAGTGATCATTCAATGTTGAGGCAATGAGCTTTCTTAATATATGCACACTCTCCATCTTGTGAATGGCCTCATAGGGATCAATTCATTGTTAGCATTAGGCATCACTGTGATACCCGCCTTTCATTGGAACACACTGTATCAGGCTCACCCATTCACTATTGGTGATTGGGTAAATTACTCCTGCATCCAACAATTTAATGATCTCTTTGTGAACAACCTCTTACATAGGAGGATTTAGGCTTCTTTGATGCTCAATGCTCGGCTTGTACTCTTTGAATAACTGGATTTTGTGTGTACATACCCAAGGATACAAATAATATCTGCAATATTCCATACTATGGTCTTTTAAAATGGCTTGAGCACTGTTACAAAGGCATCTACTTGCTTGTCATTCAAGTCTAAAGTATTATGACTAGAAAAGTGTTGTTGACTCCCAAAAATACATATTTCAAATGCGATGGAAGTCCTTTCAATTCTAATATTGGAGGTTCTTCTGTGGAGGGCTTTATGGGTGGTGTCTCTCGATTCTACAAATCAACCTCTAGTTTAGTTTGGCATCTAGGATTGAAAGACAACCCTAGAGCATCTACTGTCTCTTCATAATTTGGGTACCATCACTGATGAAGTTCATCAATACTGCCTCCAAAATTTCAACACCTACTTGTAGCTCAAGTGGTACCTCTGACTCATCATCATTAACATTCTTGATAAGTGAAACCACTCTCATTTCACTATCCTTCCTTGCTTGTTGACACAAATTGAACATATGTCACGCCCCAAAGTCCAGTTAGGGCGGACTGGCACCCATTGTTGATAAGGCTCGGGAGAACCAAGCTGTAACTATCTGCCTACTATACATATTATAAGTGGTTTCTACCTTTAACATACCTTAAAGCAGATAAACAGTGATAACAAGCCAAAGGAAATGCATATGACTAGGCCGTTGGGGCCACGGTGTCTAAAG
>JAPFFP010043286.1:0-13363 GCA_026153255.1 Solanum medicagineum | reverse complement strand
GTTGAATTAGACATGGTAGACTTTGATGTCATTCTTGGGATGGATTGGTTGCATGCCTACTATGCTTCTATTGATTGCAGGACTCGTAGGGTCAAGTTTCAATTTCCTAATGAACCCGTCCTTGAGTGGGAAAGTCAAGATATGGTGGTTAAGGTAGATTCATTTCATGCATTAAAGCTCATAAGTTGAATTCTAGGGGGTATTTGTATCATCTTGTGAGGGTTAAAGATGTGGAGTCCAAAGTCGCTTCGATTGAGTTGGTCCCTGTTGTAAACAAGTTTCTTGATATCTTCCCAAATGACCTTCCCGATGTCCCTCCCAAAAGGGAGATAGATTTTGGCATAGATCTCCTTCCTGATACTCAACCTATCTTCATTCCCCCTTACCGTATGGCCCCGCCGGAGTTGAAAGAGTTAAAAGAGCAATTGAAAGATTTGTTAGAAAAGGAATTTATTAGGCCTAGCCAATCACCTTGCGGTGCTCCGGTGTTGTTTGTGAAAAAGAAGGATGGGTCCCTTAGAATATGCATTGACTACCGGCAACTCAATAGGGTCTCTATAAAGAATAGATATTCCTTTCCAAGAATCGATTACTTGTTTGACCAATTGCAAGGGGCTAGCTTCTTCTCTAAGATTGATCTTCAGTCCAGGTATCATCAAGTGATGGTGAGGGAGTGCTATATTCCCAAGACGGCCTTCCGGACTAGATATGGGCATTATGAGTTTGTTGTGATGTCGTTTGGGTTGACTAATGCAACGGCCATTTTCATAGACCTAATGAATAGGGTCTTCAAACCTTATCTCGATTCCTTTGCTGTGGTCTTCATTGATGATATATTTAACTATTCACATAGTAGGCAGGAGCATACGGGTCATTTGAGGGTGGTGTTGCAAAGATTGAAGGAGGAGAAATTGTATGCTAAATATGACAAGTGTGAATTTTGGCTGAGCCCTTCTTAGGTCATGTGGTGCCGGGAGATGGTATAAAAGTGGATCCTAAGAAAATTGATGTAATTAGGAATTGGACTAGACCATTGACCCCGTCGGATATTGGGAGCTTCTTGGGTCTTGCGGGTTCCTATAAAAGATTTATGAATGGGTTCTCCTCTATTGCTTCCCCTTTGACTAAATTGACTCAAAAGAAGGTTAAGTTTGTGTGGACTGATGAATGTGAGAGAAGCATCCAAATGTTGAAGGATAGGCTTGTGTCCGCTCCTATATTATCACTACTGGATGGGCTTGAGGGTTTTGTTGTGTATTGTGATGCATCTAGGGTTGGTTTGGGTTGTGTGCTTATGCAAAATGGTAAGGTCATAGCTTATGTTTCTAGACAACTTAAGGTACATGAAAGGAACTACCCTACCCATGATCTAGAGTTAGCCACCGTTGTCTTTGCATTGAAGATTTGGCGCCACTATTTGTATAGGGTGCATGTTGATGCCTTCACCGATCATAAGAGCCTCCAATATGTCTTCACTCAAAAAGATCTCCGTTTGAGACAAATAAGGTGGCTAGAACTTCTCAAAGATTATGATATGAGTGTGCACTATCATCTGGGTAAGGCAAATATGGTGGCGGATGCCTTGAGTAGGGTGTCTATGGGTAGCCTAACCCATGTTGATGGTGGTGATAGGGAAATGGCTAAGGAGGTGCATAGATTGGCTAAATTGGGGGTTAGGTTGGAAGAGGTTGGTGATGATAATGTTGTGATTATTGATGGGTCTAGGTCTTCTTTAGTTGATGAGGTGATGGCAAACATGATCTTGACTCCTCCTTACTTGAATTAAAGGCCTTGGTAAAAGAGGGCAAAGTAGAGGTCTTCTCCCAAAGGGGAGATGGAGCTCTTAGTTACCAAGGTAGGTTGTGCATCCCTTGTGTTGATGGTTTGAGGGAGAAAATCATTTGGCCAATAATTCTTCTTATTCTATCCACCTCGGTTCCACCAAAATGTATAGAGACTTGAGGGATGTGTATTAGTGGGGAGGCATGAAGAGGGACATCGCCAAATTCGTTTCCGATTCCCATAGTTGTCAACAAGTCAAAGCCGAACATCAAAGGTCGGGTGTCCTAACCCAAGACATAGAGATTCCCACTTGGAACTGGGAGGCGATTAATATGGATTTTGTGGTTGGGTTGCCCAAGACTAGAAAAGGTTTTGACTCCATTTGGGTTGTGGTTGATAGGATCACGAGATCGGGCGCACTTTCTACCGGTTAAGACAACTTATGGGGCTGAAGAGTATGCAAGGTTGTATATCCATGAGTTGGTGAGGTTGCATGGGATTCCTTTTTCCATCATACCGGATTGTGGTTCACAATTCACTTCACACTTTTGGAGGTCTTTTGAAAGGGGTCTTGGTACAAAAGTTCACCTTAAAGATATGCTTATGGCATATGTATTAGAGTTGAGGGGTAGTTAGGATGACCGTCTTCCTTTGGTTGAGTTTGCCTACAACAATAGCTATCACTCTAGCATCGGTATGGCTCTTTTTAAGGCTCTTTTTGGGAGACGTTGTAGATCACCAGTTGGTTGGTTTGAGGTTCGAGAGGTGGCTTTATTGGGACCAGATCTGGCTATGGAGGCTCTTGAGAAGGTTAGGATGATTAGGGAAAGGCTGATGACAACCCAAAGTCGTCAAAAATCTTATGTCGATGTGAGAAGAAGAGACCTTGAATTCAAAGTAGGTGATTGGGTTTATTTGAAAGTTTCTCCAATGAAAGGTGTGGTCCATTTTGGTAAAAAGGGGAAGTTGAGTCCAAGATATGTTGGTATTCATAAGGTCTTGAAGAGGGTTGGCAAGGTAGCTTATGAGTTGAAGTTGCCTAGTGAAATGAATTTGGTTCACCCGATGTTCCATGTCTCTGTGTTGAGAAAATGTGTTGGTGATCCTAACGCTATTTTGCCTATTGACGTTGTGGGTGTTGTTGAGGATAACTTGACTTATAAGGAGACTCTATTCATATTTCGGATAGGCAAGTGAAGAGATTAAGGAACAAGGAGGTGGCATCCGTTAAGGTCCTTTGGAGGAACCAATGAGTCGAAAGTGCCACATGGGAGGCCGAGGCGGACATGCAAAAGCGGTATCCTTATCTTTTCCACACCACTCAAGCCTAAGGTACTAAACTCTAAGTCCCTTATGTTATTTTAAGTCTTATGTTTCAGCCCCTATGTCATTTATATGCATTCATGTTTAAGTTTACAAGCTTATGATGAGTTTACACTTATGTTGAGATTTTGAAAATGGTGTTTTAAATGTAGTGTTGCATTTTAGTTGGGGCTGATTTGTTTATGATCATTCTTTTCTTGTACGTCTCTTTTACATTTGGTAATGAATATTCCCAAGGGGGAGATATTGAAACGACCCCAAAAAGTGCCCGAAAATATGCCTAGGAATGCCCAAAATTTTAAATTCCATATATCTCAAAATCCGTTTGTTATTTCGAAAATCTAACTTCATATTCTTGTTCAGGGGGTCAAAATTAGGGGGAAAAGGGTCTAACCTTGATTTTTAGAGAAATCGAATCACAATTTCAAATTTTCAAAATTTCAATCCAGTGACGACCTACGACAGCACCGCGACACGCAGCTGTCGTGGACATGTGTTAATTTGGCCTCCGTGACAGGTCCACAATTTCATTGCCAGTGATTTCTATCTCGGTCCAAGGCTTTTGAATCTTGGGCCTAAGTGTTCTCAAACGTGTTTTTATCTATGCTTAGCCAAATTTCATCCTTATATTAGCCTAAACATTTCCCAATACTCCCCAAAACACTTAGTCATATTTTCACTCCCAAAACTCAAGTCCCGAACCCTCATCCTAAGCTAAGGTTTCCTTCAAGGTTCTTCTTCAAGCTTCAAGTCTCCATCTCCAATCTTCACCAAGTTCATCTCTAAGCTAAGGTATATAGGTTTTAGCCATTTGGTTCTTCCACCCATGGTACCCTAATCTCCTTTTTACTCAGTTTGCATGATTTAAAGTTGATTTTACATATAGGTCATGTATATTAAGAAATTTACTGCACAGTGATTTGAGTTCATGAAGTATGGTTGTTTTAGCATGTTTTGAGCTCTAAGTCTTAGATCTAATGTTGGATTCGATTGAGGGTTTTTGATGTGAATGTCTTGAGGGTGTTGCAAGGTGTTGATTGGTGGTTTTACAATAAATTTTCTTGCATGATTTCAACTCTAAATTGCATGGTCTTTTACCCCCATTACACACCCCCCCAAGTGTTTGATAAAATGTCCGGCTAGGGTTTCTTGAGGAATTGAAGGTCCAAAGAATGAGATATGATATGATTAACTATATGATGATCAAATGAGCTTATGTATATGATAAATTCTATATAAAGTATTGCATTAGACCATGCCAAATCTGGGGGAACTAAGAACTCGGATAACCTAGATGGGCGTTTATACTCATCAACCTAGTGAAGGGTTTGTACTTCTCCACCTAGTGATGGGGCAGCATCATCACTAACCTAGATGAGGGGTTTTACTCGTCAACCTGGGGAAGGGTTTGTACTTCTCCGCCATGGTGATAGGCCGGTATTATCACTAACCTAGATGAGGTTAGTACTCATCCACCTAAGTGATGGTGCGACATCATCACTAACCTACCAATGGGTTGTACATTTGAAAATCTAGCTTGGTCTCTTCTACACATATGATATCCTATATGAGCGTGTTACTTATGCATTGATCATACATGCCATCTTGTTATGTTATGTCTATTTCCTATTATTATGAACTTTAATTATGATGTCTATCTCTTGTTGCATTACATCCTACATACTTAGTACATTCAAATGTACTAACACATACTCATGCCTGCATGATGTCACCATGTATGAACCAGAGTCCAAGTTGATCATCCTCCTCCACGTGGCTAGTTCGGTTCTATTCAAGCTAGTTGGTGAGTCCTTCACTTCGGGGACCTAGTCTATGTTTCTTCTAGTATGTACTGAGACATTCTTCTTTATTGTATATCTTGACTATGAGGGTGAGCCCGATTACTTTGTCTTGGCCCCTGTTTTTATCTATGTATTAGAGGTGCTTGTTGGATATGTTACGTATTTATGATATGAGTTTAACTCTTGTCTTATTACCATGATATTGTGCAAGCTTTTCCCTTAGCCCCGGTTTCCCCATTCTTCTATGTTTGATGCTTGATTTATTGCTTCGGCAATCGATGATGTGTAATGATGCTTTATGAGGCTTGCTTGGGGTCCCTTCGTGTTTCCCCTTACGCCATGTCATGTCTAGGCCCTAGGCTTGGGTCGTGACATGAAGAGTACATGATGTTGTTTATATTATATATGTAATGAGCATCTAATATGTCTTATGTTTTGAGCATGATTGATATGATACAAACTAATCGTATGAATGAGAGTCTTGTACATCGTGAGTTAAAGTCTTGAGTTGCATTGCATGAATGCCAATCCTGAGTTACTGAGCTATTGAGAAATTAAGTTGACCTATTTGAGATGAGTCAAAGAAATGAGCTGGAGTTAATTTTCATGAGCATATTTTTGTCTTGGAAGAAGTATAGAGCACCGAGCGGGTGAGAGGCTAATACCTCAGAACTACGTTGCCAGCATAGGATATTCGTGCAGTTAACTCTGGAGGCTCATGCCACAAAAGATGGTCATTCTCTTTGGATCCAAGAGAGAGGTTGATGTCCTTTACCTTGGTAAGTTTAGGATGGGCGTGGCAATGACATCGGTATCGTTGTGCATTTGCAAACTTATGGTGGTGGGAGTTATGTAGGTTAGAGAAACTTCGAAGCAACAATTGACTAAGTATGTTGTATTTAAAATTGAGCTGCATGAAAAACTAAAGTCTCTTTCCAAAGCATGATTTTAAACTTTAAAACTTGCATTATTTATTGAGATGAGTTATGAGTTGATGAGTGGAGTCCTGAGTCGAGTCGATTGATTTGAGTCTGAGCCTTATCTGTTTCCTTGAGCTATTTTACATACCAGCATATTCCACGTACTGGCAGCCGTTTGGGCCTGCATCATTAATGATGCAGATACAGGTGATAGAGGACTTCAGCAGGAGCACCATTAAGGTTCACTCCCCTTGCTTCTCAAAGTTTTGTCAGCCCTCATTGCTTTTCGGAGGAGCCTTTCTTTTCTTCTTATATTTGAGTATTAGCATTATTTATGTTGAGCTAGTCCAGGGCTTGTCTTGGAACCTTCTAGATAAGAGTAGAGGCTTCATAAATGTTGAGTATGGGTTGATGATTTCTTTTACATTTCCAAACTTGATCATTGGAGATATTTTATCAGAGTTTTATTTATTTATCTATTTGATGTTCTCCTTGAGTATTTCTTCTGCTATTGAATATGATGTAATGACGAGCCCAAGGGGTTATCTTGGGTAATCAAAAATGGTTCTTCAAGTGCTGTCCATGCCGAGGGTACCTTCCCAGGGCGTGACAGAATCAGTATGCAACAACTATCAACAATACATCAAAGAGTGTGTATATATCACAAATAACCGCAGAATCATGCCCAAAAAAGGCCAAGGATACCATAACCTTACAAAATTATCAGTTTTCAAAGAAAACATAGACATCCACAGTATATCATAAGTATCCAGGACAACCAAATCTTGCAAAGTCATATCTGTACCAGAATCAAGCAAGAATACGATATATGATCAATAAACAGTCTCCTGGTCAAACATCTCAATAGCAACAAGCTATACACACTAATATAGGGACGAGTCAAGCCAAAACACATGTTTATCCCATGGAAATAGGCCATACTTGGCCCTTACTGTCACGACCCAGCCTAGGGCCTAGACGTGATCGGCGAATGGGGAACCCGAAGGAACCCCAAACAAGCCTCATAGCATATAATCACACATTATTGGTTGTGGAAGCTAGATAGTTCATCATAAGAAACATAATGAAGGGGACTGTAGAGAGAGACTCATATTTAAATATCTTTAATAACAAAAGTGAGACAAAGCTCAAGCATAATACATGTTTCTCCAACAACATCTCTAACATAAAACTTAGCGGGGGCCAAGACAAGCAACTGGCTCACCCTCAAAGTCAAAGTATAACAAAAGGAAAGATAGTCTTCAATACATAGCATAAGAACATAGATATTTCCCTCGGACATGAGGACTCACCAACTAGCTTGAATAGAAGCCACTAGCCACGTGGAGGGGGATGATAACCAAATGGAGCTCTAGTTCCTACATGGTAATACCATGTAGGCATAGGGTATACGTTAGTACGTTTGAATGTACTAAGTATGTAGGATGCAATGCAACAAGAGATAGTCAACATAATCGAAATGCATAAACATAAACAATGGATAGCATAGTAACGATATGACACGTAAGAATGATTCTTGAAGTAAAATCATGCTTATATAAATCATAATACACAAGTAGAAGGAGTCCATCATCATAGACTGAGCAACTAGTGCTTAGAAACCAAGGTTTGGCACCCCCTTAGAGAATGATCAAGGTATATACCTCTTAATTGGTAGATGAACATCACACCCTTCATCAAGGTGGCCAAGGTATCAACCCCTCAACAATGGTTAATGGACATCCTACCTTCCGTTTAGGTGGCCAAGGCATCAACCCCTTGCCGGTTAATAGACATCCCACCCTCCATTTAGGTGGCCAAGGCATCAACCACTTGCCGGTTAATGGACATCCTACCCTCCATTTAGGTGGCCAAGGTATCAACCCCTTGGTGGTTAATGGACATCAGACCCTCCACCAAGGCGGTTATCTTAGAATAGCATAGATGTTTCTCATAAACATAGCTCATATAAACATTCATTTCATAATCATAAAGTCCTTCAACGCATAAGACATGCTTTGGACCTTCAATTCCTCAAGAAACCACATCCGGACATTTTATCAAACACTTAGAGGGTGTGTAATGCTAGTATAAAACCATGAAATATAGAGATGAAATCATGCAAGAAAATTCATTGTAAAATCACCCATCAACACCTTGCAACATATTCATGAAACATACATCAACACCTCTCATCAAATCTTACAATAGATTGAAGATGTATTGCTCAAAACGATGCAAAACGGTCACAACTTTACATAGTTCTAACATAGTGAGCAATGAATTTCTTAATAATCGACCCATTTATAAATCAACTTTAAATCATGTAATTTGAGAAAAAGGAGTCTTGGGTATCATGGGTGAAAGGAACCATAAAATAAACCCACATACCTTAGCTTTGGAGATGAATTTGATAAAGATTGAAGATGGAGACTTTAAGCTTGAAGAAGAACCTTGAAGGAAATCCTTAGTTCGGATGAGGGTTTGGGACTTGAAATTGGGAGTGAAAAATATGGCTAAGTGTTTAAGTGATAATTGGGAAATTTTTAGGATGTTATAAAGGTGAAATATTGCTAAGTATAGGTAAAAGCACATTTGGGAACACTTAAGCCCAAGACGTAAAATCCTTGGACCGAGATAAAATCACTTGCAACAAAATACACAGGTCCGCATTTGTTCTGCAACATGGACCTTTGTGGAGGTAAAATTAATACATGTCCTGGATAGCTGCGCGTTATGGCACTCTTGCGAATCGATTTTGGATAAGAAAATTTACAAGAAATGAAATTGCTAATCGTTTACTCTTAAATCGGGGTTAGACCCTTCTCCCCCTAATTTTGACCATTTAAAAAAGAATATGAAGTCGAAGTTTTGATATCGCACACGGATTTTGAGATATATGGAATTTAAAATTTCAAGCATTCTACGACACATTTTGGGCACTTTTTGGGGTCGTTTCACTTAGACAAATATTTCGCCCAAAATCAAGGGTTTCAAACTCATTCCAGATCTCAACAAATTCATTCAAGCTTCAAGTTCTCATTCAATTCTTCATTAAGGAAATCTCCAAGTTTGAGGTATGTGGGTTTCAACCATTGGGTCCTTTCACCCATGGTGCTCAACCTTATTTTTCATATAAAAGACATGTTTTTAAGTTGATTTACTTATAGGTATTACTTATTATGGATTATGACTATAAACTACCTTGGGTTTTTATGAAATGTTGTTCAACTTTGCATTTTTTGAGTTATAAATCTAAGATCTATTGTGAGATTTGATGAGAGGTTTTGATGTATCTTGTTAGAGGATGTTACCAAGTATTGGTGGGTGAATTTACATTGATTTTTCTTACATGTTTTCACTCTTGAATTGCATGATTTTGTACTAGCATTACAGACCCACTAGGTGCTCAATAAAATGCCATTTTAAGGATTCTTAAAGATTGGATGATCTATTGGTTGGTTTATGTGTCAAGTGACTTTATGAGGATTTTGGGCAATCTAAAGATGTGTCTAATTCATGAAAATCTTGATGACGTTGTAAAGTCTGATTAAGTCCTTTTCTTAAAGATTATACCTCTTGTGAGCCTTTGATGTTGATGTTAATGCAAGGGTAATGTTTAGTGATGTCTAATTTTGTTTTGAAGTTAGGCTCACCATTAGAGGTCAAAGATACTTTAGAGCTACTCGTGTCATGTTTCTATGTTTCTTACGAATTATTAAGCGTATGAATACTTTATATATTTCATGGGATTAGATTCAACACCGATAGAGTGAGGGAGTGCTCTCTTTCCTTGAACTATGTGCCACCATAGGATGAGGTTCTACCATTTCTTTACTAGTGTATCCATTTAGTACACTTGCTCTTGAGGTTCTTCCCAAAATTGGGTCGTGTTCCCATAAGGTAAAGTTTCTTATGAAATCCTTTTCGAAGTTGGGTCATATTCACGTAAGGAAGGTTACTTCATACGAAATTGGGTCATATTCCCATAAATTTGAAGTATGATTTACCTTGGAAAGTAGACCACCTCTTTACCGGTGAGGGGTAATCATCAGGATTCCAAGTTATAGTTGCTTGGTCTTATTCTATGTCGGTTGAGATCTCTTCCCACACTTATATATTATGTTCTATGTAAGTTGAATGATTTGCAAAGCATGTTTTACTTTAAGTATTGATCATATATGCCATGTTGTTATTATGGTATCCACTGCTTATAATTATATATTTCAATTATGTTGCGTATCTCTTGTTACATTTCATTAACCTTGTTGAGGGGTTGATACCTTGACCGCTTTGATGGAGGGTGTGATTCCATTAACCTTGTTGAGGGGTTGATACCTTGACCACTATGATGGAGGGTGTGATGTCCATTAACCTTGTGGAGGGGTTGATACCTTGACTATTATGATGGAGGGCGTGATGTCTATTAACCTTTTTGAGGGTTCATAGCTTGACCACTATGATGGAGGGTCTGATGTCCATTAACCATGTTGAGGGTTTGATACCTCGACCAGTACCAAAGGGGTGCTAAGCCTTGGATTCCAAATACTATTTGCTTGGTCTATGATGATGGTCTCTTCTTACTTATGTAATATGTTCTATATAAGCATGTTTTTACTTCAAGCATCATTCATACATACCATATTATTAGTATGTTATTCATTGCTTATGATTATGCATTTTTCCCATGTTACCTACCTATTATTGCATTGTATCCTACATACTTAGTACATTCAGACGTGCTAACGCATACTCTATACCTACAGGATGTTTCGATGTAGGAACTGGAGCACCATTTGGTCATCCTCCTCCCCCACGTGGCTAGTGATAACTATTCAAGCTAGTTGGTGAGTCCTTCGTTTCGAGGACATCTATGTTTTTATGCTATGTGTTAAAGACTCTCTTCCTTTATTATATACTTTGATTATAAGGGTGAGCCCGGTTACTTGTCTTGGCCCCCGCTCTTATCTATGTAGTAGAGGTGTTGTTGGACATATTATGTATCTGTACTATGAGCTTTGATTCTCTCTTGACTCTGGTTGATTATGATATAAAAGATGTCCCTTAGCCCCCGGTTATCCCTATTTACTATTTCTTGTTGTTATTTTACTTGCTTCCATGACCAAGAATGTGGGATGATATGCTAAGAGGCTTGTTTGGGGTCCCTTCGGGTTCCCCATTCACCGATCACGTCTAAGACCTAGGATTGGATTGTGACAAAGATAGTATCAGAGTACTAGGATGTTAGATCCTCAGAGTCCAACACACTACATCAATTAGAGTCTTATTCATAGGTTATCTCGTGTACCACAAATATGAGTAAGAGGCTGTGCGACGTTTTAGGAAATGTTTCTCTTCTTCATGTTCTAAGCCATGCTATAGAGTTAAGGTAAGGTTTTTTCCCCTAACGATTGTTCTTTAATATGCTAGATCATGCCTAACACCAGAGGAAGATGAGCGCGTACTCCCGAGAAACAACCGTCTCCTCCCGCCTCTCAAGCTCCTTAAGATGGGGGACCGAATCATGAAGAGTTCTGGGATACTCTCACGTTGCTAGCTCAAGTTGTGGCTAATCAAGTAACCTAAGGTGCCCAAGCCCCTCATCCTCCTACTCTGGCATCTCGAGTGAGGGACTTTATTAGGATGAATTCACCGAAATTCAATGGGTCAAAGGTAGATAAGGACCCTCAAGAGTTCATTGATAAGGTCTATAAGGTATTGGCTATCAAGGGAGTTAGATATGAGGAAAAGGCTGAGTTGGTGGCTTACCAAATCAAAGGGGTAGCACAAATATCGTTTAATCAATGGAAAGAAGAGAAGGGGGTTGACAATGTGTTTTCTATAGGAGGAGTTCAAGGCATCTTTTCTTAATCGGTTCTTCCCACTTGAGATTAGGAAGGATAAGATGGTAGAATTCATGAATTTGAAATAAGGTTCGATGAGTGTGAGGGAGTATACCCTCAAGTTCAACTAACTTTCAAAATATCCTTCCCAATTGGTGGCTGATCCAAGGTCTAAGATGAGTAAATTAGTGACGGGAGTATCCAACTCAGTGAGTGAGGAGTGTCGTTCCGCTATGTTGATTAGTGACATTGATTTGGCCTGCTTGATTACCTATGCTGAACAAATGTAGGAGGAAAACTTGAGGAAGAGGAGAGTTAAGAAGGCTAAGAGGGTCCGTGGTGAAGGAATGTTCCAAAGTCCCAAAGGTCATGGTAGTGTGATACCTTATGCTAGGTGCCCAAAATGTGGTAGATGCTATGATGGCGCGTGCTTGAAGAAAACCAATACATGTATGGTTGTGGAGAGGAGGGTCACAAGATAATAGATTGCCCTTATAAGCACAACAAGGGTATAGGTGCTGACGTTGATCAAGGGGATGATCCTAGATGTAATTGTTTTTATGCTCTTCAAAGAAGGAAAGGGGGGAGGGGAACGAGGTTCCTGATGATGCTACCTATATGTCAAAGGCTTTTCTATATGTTCTTGTGTGTGCTTTGATGGTTTTAGGGGTTTCTATTCCTTTCATTGTTCCTTTGTTGCTAGTAAGATTCATGTGTGTCTCGAATGGTTATGTGAGTCTATTATTGTTAGAAGGGTCTAGGGGTTGCTCATGTTCTTGTCTTGTGATTATGGTTGAACCTAGCTTGATAGGATGGAGTTCTTGTTGTGGTTTGGCTACTTGTATATCATGCTTCCAATGAGTGTAGAACCCGTAAGGTTGTAATATGATGGTTAAGAATGCTTGATTTATTTAGTCAACTACAATAGGTTAGTCGTTTCTCTAAGCCTGATCTTTGGTTTGGGTTTTGTCCCCAAGTGAGGATAAGGATAAGTGATATCCCGAAGTGTCTTTTCGGATTAGGAGTGAGTATTTTGAGTATGGTTGGAGTTGTTTGGTTGACTTATGCACCAGTTATGTTTATGAGTTTCATGAATAGGGTCTTAAGACCCTACCTTGACATGTTTGTTGTGGCCTCTAGTGGTAGAGCATTGATTTATTTAGAGCTTATGAATCATTTGGGGGTAGTATTGCAAGTCTAGGATGATGAGGAGTTGTTTGCTAAATATGATAGGTGCAAATGGAAGATAGCAAGAAGTTGGTTAGAACTCTTTAAGGATTAAGATATGAGTGTACATTATTTTCCCCGATAAGGCTAATGTTATGGTCGGTGCTCTAGGTAGCCTAGCATGTGTTGAAGATCGTGGCAAAGATGTGACTAGAGAGGTCCTCGGTTAGCTAGATTGGGGGTCAGGTTGAAGGGAGTTGAGCATGGTGATGTAGTATTCTTGATGGTCCCAAAAATTCTTTGTTTAAGATGGTCTAGATTAAGCAAGGCCTTGAGTCCGCCTTATTAGAGTTAGAGGTTTCGGGTGAAATATGGTGGAGTGGAGGTTGTCTCCCAAGGGAGAGATGGTGGTTCATGGTGTAACACCCCACACCTTACAATATTGGTACAACCCAAAGGAAACAAGACATGAAAGGGGCAAATGACGCTAAATTTCGAAAGTGCTTGAATCTTGTGTTAATAGGCT
>JAPFFP010043285.1:0-13364 GCA_026153255.1 Solanum medicagineum | reverse complement strand
GTCCACACAAACTTAACCTTCTTTTGAGTCAATTTTGTCATAGGAGAAGCAATGGAGGAGAACCCATTCACAAACCTCCTATAGTAAACCGCAAGGTCCAAGAAACTCCTAATGTTCGACGGGGTCAATGGTCTAGGCCAATTTTTAATCACATCGGTCTTCTTAGGATCCACTTTAATACCATCCCCCGACACTACATGACCCAAGAATACAACTTCCTTCAACCAAACTTCACACTTTTCGTATTTAGCATGCAATTTCTCCTCCCTCAACCTTTGCAACATAACCCTCAAATAACCCATGTGCTCCTCCCTACTATGTGAATATATCAAAATATCATCAATGAGGACCACAACAAAGAATCAAGGTAGGGTTTGAAGACCCTATTCATTAGATCCATGAAGATGGTCGGTGCATTAGTCAATCCAAACGACATCACAACAAACTCATAATGCTCATATCTACTCTGGAAAGCCATCTTGGGAATATCACACTCCCTCACCCTCACTTGATCGTACCCAAACCAAAGATCAATCTTAGAGAAAAAGTTAGCCCTTTGCAATTGGTGAAACAAGTCATCAAATGTTAGAAGAGGACATCTATTCTTTATAGTGACCCTATTGAGTTGCCGATAGTCAATGCACATTCTAAGTGACCCATCCTTATTTTTCACAAACAACACCGGTGCCCCCAAGGTGATTGACTGGGTCTAATAAATCCCTTCTCCAATAAATCTTTCAATTGCTCTTTTAACTCCTTCAACTCCGTCGGGGCCATAGGTAAGGGGGAATGGGGATAGCTTGAGTACAGGGAAGGAGATTTATGCCAAAATCTATCTCCGTTTTGGGAGGAACACCGGGAAGGTCATTTGGGAAGACGTTAAGAAACTCATTTACAACCGAAACTGAATCTATGGAAGGGACTTTGGACTCCACATCTTTAACCCTCACAAGATGGTAAAGACACCCCTTAGAGATCAACTTACAGGCTTTAATGCATGAAATAAGTCTACCCTTGACCACCACATCTTGAATCTCCCACTCAAGGACAGGTTCATTTGGAAATTAAAACTTGACCATACGAGTTCTACAATCAATAGCATCATAGTATGCATGCAACCAATCCATCCAAAGAATAACATCGAAATCAACCATATCCAATTCAATAAGATCACAAGGTAAGATTTTATGCAAGATGCAAATCGAACAATTCCTATACATCTTCCTAGCAACAATAGATGCACCGATAAAGAGTAAACACTTCATATGACTCATGTAACAACTCCGACTCAACATGGAACTTTTTAGCAACAAAAGGGGTAACAAAGGAGAGGGTGGCACCCAGATCAATCAAAGCATATACATCAAAGTCAAAGATTTTGATCATACCGATAACAACATCGGGGACCTCACCAACCCCTTGACTCCCATGTAGAGCATAAAACCGATTGTTCCCTGGGGCAACACCTTGAGGACCACCTCTACCCAATGGAACCACATTTGCACCCTGAACCTTGCCACAGTTTCTTGGACAATCTATCTTCTGTGACCAAGCTCCCCACAACCAAAGCATGCATTAGAACCCTTCAAATACGGGCCATTATGACTCTTCCCACATCTAGGATACACATCCATAGGAGCCACACCACCAACACCTTGAGGCCTAGGGAAGTCATTAGTAAACCCCCTATTAGTGGCACTATAAGGCCCTAGGCCTTGATGTAATCTAACACCCTTTTGGAACTTACCCTGAAAATGGGCCCTCTTGGCCTCATGGCCCCTCCTCTTCCTCAACTTTTCCTCCTCCATTTGTTCGGTGTATATCATCAACCGAGACAATTCCATGTCAGCAATTAGCAAGGCGGATCGGCATTCTTCACTCACCAAGTCGGAGACCCCCATGACAAATTTATTCATCCTAGATCTAGGATCGGCAACCAAATGATCATTCCTAAGCTCAAAAGGGAAAAATCGATTAAGGAAAGCCAGTTTGAACTCCTCCCAAAGTATCACATAACCATTTCCCTTCTCCTCCTTCCATTGATCATACCAAATTTGGGCTACCCCCTTGAGTTGGTATGCCGCCAACTCCATCTTTTCATTCGGCCCAACACCCATGATATTCAAGATTTTGTAGACCTCATCAATGAACTTTTGTGGGTCTTCATCCACCTTTGACCTATAGAAAACTGGAGGATTCATCCTCATGAAGTCTCTTACCCTAGCTCCCGGGCTAGTAGCATGAGGGGCTTGGGCCCTTTGATTGATTTGGTTGGCCACAACTTGGGCATGCATAGTGAGAGCATCCCGAAGCTCACCATTGGTAGGTTGCTCCTCGGGAGATTGGGCCCGTCTTCCTCCAGTCTTTGGCATGATCAAGCATAGCAAAAACAATCATTAGGGAGGAAAAAACTTACCACAACTCCATAGCACGACTTAGAATATGAAGAAAGGAAACATTTCCTAAAATATCTCATAGCATTATATTCATAGTCATGGCGCGCTTCACAACCATGAATAGGACTCTAATCGATACGATGTGTTGGACTTCAAAGATTTATCAACCTAGTGCTCTGATACCAAATTTGTCACGACCCAGCCTAGGGCCTAGACGTGAAACAGCGAATAAGGAACCCGAAAAAACCCCAAACAAGCCTCTTAACTTGTCATTACACATCATTGGTCATGGAAGCATATAAAACATTAAAGAGCAAGAAAAGGGCTAAGGGAAAAGCTTGCACAATATCATAGTCAAGAGACAAAAGTCAAACTCATATCATAGATATATAACATGTCCAACAATCACCTCTACTACATAGACAAGAGCGGGGGCCAAGACAAAGCAACCGGGTTCACCCTCATAGTCAAATAGAACATAAAGAAGAGTGGCTCAATATGGAGGACTCACCCAACTAGCTTGAGCAGCACCGAACTAGCCACGTGGACGGGGATGATCAGCTTAGACTCTAGTTCCTACTTGGTGATATCATGTAGACAAGAGTAAGCATTAGTACATTTGAATGTACCAAGTATGTAGGATGCAATGCAACAAGAGATAGACATCATAATCAAAATGCTTAACAATAGGCAATAGACATCATACAACAATATGTTATGTATGATAAATGCTCAAGTAAAACGTGTTTAAATAACTCATGCTCATATTGGATATCAGATGTGTGGAATAGAATAAGCTAGATTTCCAAACAACAAACCCTTTGGTAGGTTAGTGATGGTGCCACCCCATCACTTAGGTACTGAAGTACTAAACCTTCACTCGGTTGGTGATAATGCTGCCCCATCACCTAGGTGGAGAAGTACAAACTCTTCCCTCGGTTGATGAGTAATTCCCATCTTGGTTAGTAATAATGCTGCCCCATCACCTAGGTGGAGAAGTACGAACCCTTCCCTCGGTTAATGAGTACAAACCCCCATCTCGGTTATCCGAGTTCTTAGACCCCCCGAATTGGGCATGGCCTAATGCAACACTTTTATATAGAGTATATCATATACATAAGCTCACTTCATCATCATATAGTCAATCATATCATATTTCATACTTTGGACCTTCAACTCCTCAAGAAACCACATTCGGACATTTTATTAAACACTTAGAGGGTGTGTAATGCTAGTATAAAATCATGCAATTCAAGAGTGAAATCATGCAAGAAATCTTGAAGTAAAATAACCCACCAACACTTGGTAATATCATCATGCAATATACATCGAAATCCATCATCAAATCTCATAATAGTCCATAGTTTAATACCCCAAAACATGTATAGTCACAATATACAATCCATCTCATAGTATAATCTTGAAATAGGTAGACATGTGTTTCCAATCAATATTTCATTAGAAATCCAACATAATTTGTAATCATAATTCATATTAAGTAATACCCATAAGTAATAAAACTTGAAAACATACAATTTTCATGAAAAGGAAGGGTTGGAATCCATGGGTGAAAGGTACCCATGGATGAAACCCACATACCTTAAACTTTAAGTTCCTTAAACAGAGTTGAGAAAGAGCGGAATCTTGGAAGTGGGTCTTGGAATCTAAACTTGTTCTTGAGTTTCCTTGAAATTGGTATTGGGGTCTTGATGGAGGCTTTTGAAAGAATTGAAAGTGTATTTGAGATGAGAGTAATGAGTTTGATCCTTTGAAATATTATTTAGGTCTTTTAAGAAGGTTAAGATAGTATTGGAAGTCTAAAAAGGGCATTTGAGTAATTAAAATTTACGAAGGCGCCATTAGTGGATGGATGAAAAAATTGGCAAAGTGTCATCTCACTAGAGACTTGACTTGCTATGTGGCACTCTACGAGTCGTGTGGAGTGCCCGTGTGAAGTGCCTTAGAGAAAAAAATGGAAGTTTAGGAAACTTGAAAAAATTGATGTCTCGTCACTTTGACGGACCACCTCACGGGCCGTGTGATGCTTCACGGTCCGTTTGATGGTCCGTTGCACCACACTTGGTTGCAAAAATGTGGCCAGGACACCTCATGCCTAGGCCATATGAGCGGTCCCCCTTTAAACGGCCCATCAAGGGTGCCCATGGCACCACCCTTAGACACATTTTTTCCCATGCCCAACAAGCCTCCTTGACACACCTTGTGACCCCTCCACATGGTCAGTGGCAAGCCATATAGCCCATGCCACTGGCCATGTCACCTTTCTTAGGCCATTAATGGCCCTTTCCAACCCTAAGTGACCCAGATGGCCCGTCCAAGGGCACACTGGCCGTCAAGCTGTCCGTGTGGTTTCACTGCACGGGAGGGTCTCACGAAAACGATTATAACTCATTCATCTGAACTTGAAATGAGGTGAAACCAAGTGCATTGCAAAGCTAACTCAAAGGGATTTCATTTGACATGTTGTGGGACACCCAGTTCCAAATGTGATATAAGTTATGCTAGTTTAAAGGTGACCATTGCATGAACCATCACCTAAAATCAACTTTTAGGGAAGTCTTGAACTCGTTTAGATACTAGGAGTCTCCCATGAACCTAATACACCCCCAACCTAACCAAATGAGATTTGAAACATGGATATATAAGAGCATAAAGTTATGGGGTGTCACATTAGGCAAACCGACCATAAAATTCATGTTAATCTCTTCCCACTTCCAAGTAGGAATCTCTATGTCTTGGGCTAGGACACCCGACCTTTGATGTTCAATTTTGACTTGTTGAAAATTGTGACATCGAGCTACAAACTCTACATTGTCTCTTTTCATACCACCCCACCAATATACCTCCCTTAAATCCCTATACATCTTTGTAGAACTGGGGTGAATGGAATAAGATGAGTTATGAGCCTTTTGCAAAATCAAGTCCCTTAACCCATCAACATTTGGCACAAACAACCTACCTTTGGTGTCTAAGGATGCCATCTCCCTCTTGGGAGAAAACCTCTTACCCTCTTTTGCCAATGCCTTCAATTCTAACAAAGTGGAGTCAAGGTCTTGCTTTGATTTTACCTCTTCAACCAAGGAAGATTTGGAACCATCTAAAACCACCACACCTTCACTTTCGGCTTCACCCACCGTAACCCCCAACCTAGCCAATCGATGAACCTCCTTTTCAGCTCATTATTCCTATCAGCATTATGGGCTATACTCTCCATGGGTACCCTACTTAGGGCATTGGCCACAACATTAGCTTTGCCCAGGTAATAATTCACACTCATATCATAATCCTTAAGGAGTTCTAGATACCTTCTTTGTGTCAAAATGAGATTTCTTTGGGTGAACACATATTGAAAAGACGCTTGTGGTTGGATCTACATAAACCCCATACAAATAATGATGTCATATTTTGAAAGCAAATACCACGGCTGCTAGCTCAAGGTCATGAGTAGAATAATTATGCTCCTACACTTTTAGTTGCCTAGAAGCAAATGCAATGACTTTGCCACCTTGCATTAAAAACACCCCAAACTACTTCTTGAAGCATCACAATAGACAAAAAAACCCCCTAACCCTTCAGGCAAAGTCAAATAAAAGCGGATGTAAGCTTATCCTTCAAGGGTTGAATACTCTTCTCACATTCATGAAATTTTGCATTTCCTGAAGCATCCGCGATCTCTTTGCATCGCAAAGAGGATTCATTTTAGTATAAAAATGATGTAGACTCATCCAAGGTCAAAATAGGGAAAAATTGAACTTTGCACAAAAACTACCAAAGAAGGAACAAGTGCACGTCGCACCAGAGTTTCAGGATAGTTCAAATTTTTTTGAACAATTTAAATTTTAAGTGTAGTCATCTTAGACTTTTTCCTAACCACCGTTAAAAGATTTTGGATAGTTTTTATTATCGAATTCCCCTCTATAAATTGCCCTTGACCCTCCCCCCTCCCGAATTAACCCCATTATTCATCAATCCACTGACAACAAAAATTCTCTCACCAGAAATCACTCTTAAAAGCTTTATTTTCCATCAAGTAAGGACTACATTGAAGACCAATTCAAGCTTTTTATTTCTCTTCAAATTCCAAGGCAAATACTTAAGGTATGTGACTTTTCATCCATAGAATCCTTTCTTCTGTGAAGCTCCTTCTAAATTCTCCACTTTTACCTAATTTCAAGTATGTTAATCTTATAGGTCTTCTCAACTTCTACTCAATTTCTTCAGTTATGATTTAGATTATGTATATTGATCAATTCTAAGGTGAATTCATGTCAGTTGCATGAAATTTATGATCCTTTATGAATTCTCTCAAGTTAAGTTAGGGCTCATGATTTCATAATGGATCTTATTCAATTCTCATCCAATTGCATGAACTATTATTCAATTATGATCTATTTACTGAATTAAGCATGGAATACTATCAAGTTGCATAATGTTACATGATTTTGATCCAGTTGTTCATGAATCCATGTTATGCCTAATTTTTTATGACTAAGCTATGGTTTCATAAATATGATTCTAAATATGAAAATATGTTTTGATGATGATAATGACAATGAGGGTGACCTAAGACCCTAATACTCATGAGATGATGATAAGATGGGAAGTATAACCCATACTATATCCAAAGTTATGTGGATAGACTATTCCTATGATATTTCATGAGGTCATGACACCTATTTCACAAACTATGGAAGTATGAGTTTGATAACGTTTGAATTTTGATGATGTCTATATAATGCATTATTATATATTTTGTGGGATATGACTTAGTACCATGAGGACCTTGGTAGATTCCATTCTCCTATAACTATGTGCCACCGTATGTTTATGATCATGTGCCTATAAGACTAGTTAATTGATCTATATATCTTCATGATGTGACACTCACCGTGCTAGGATAGTGCCTAAAGGGTAGTGTCTTTACTCATACTTGTGACACTCATCGTACTAGGATAGAGCCTATGGGGTGGAGTCGTTATGTATATATGGTTCTCACCATGCTAGGATAGAGCCTATAAGAAGAGGGTCGGGGCTACCTGGGCAAAGTAGACCTCCTCTTTTGCTTGGTGTAGGGGGAACATCGAGATTCCATGTTATAGTCCACATGCTCTTATTATCGGTTATGATCTTTTTCCCACATATGTACGTCTACTAGGCTATGAGATATTTTATGATGCTTTCATCCATGATTTTAATATGCATTGATCATTCATATCTTCTCTCTACTCTATTGACATGCCTATGCATATTGCTATTATGTATGATGTTCATTGATGTATTGCATGCTTATATACTTACTATATTCCAATGTACTAATGCATACTCTTTGCTTAGATGATGTCACCATGTAGGGATGGAAATGATTGCACTCCTCACTTTCGTGGCTAGCTTTTGACATTTTCTATTGAAGATTTGGTGAGTTCCCATGCTTTAGGGACAAGGCCTTTATGTTCTTGCTTATGTTGATGTCATCAAGACTTTTGTACTTTTCTTATCTGAGGGTTAGCTAATAGCATGTTCTAGACCCCACCAAGATCTATGATATAGAAGTATATTTTGGACCTATATTGATGTAAGTCCCTTTAATAGGAAGAGACATTCCTATGCTTAGCTTGTATGATACTATGTTACCATGTGCTTATTCTTGTGATTGCTTATTTACTTATGTATGGTTATGATATAATCAAGAGGCTTAGTGGGGCGTCTTTGGATGTCATATTTTTTATGTCACGGCTACAACCTAGGTTCAGGTCATGACAAGCTTGGTACTAAAACACAAGGTTTGAAAGCATCCTAGGGAGTCCAACATGCCGCATCTACTAGAGTCTTATTCATAGGTATGAAGCGTGCCATCCACAATTAAGAGTCTATGAAATGTTTAGAAAATCTTCACTTCTTTGTAATATATGTTTGTGCCTTAACATGTGTTCCAAGACTCCTTACCTATAATGCTTGTCCTTTAAAATTTGCAGAGAATGCCTCCACACGTGTACCATTTCCTTGGGGAGTCAATGCTAATGAGGACAAACTCCTCCAGCTCCCCAAGTTACTCAAGACCCTCAAGCATACAAAGTGACCAATGAGGAGTTTAGGACCGCTATTACTATGTTGTCTCAAGTTGTTTCTTCTCTAATGACTCCTACTTCGGCTTCTACTGTGTGAGAGTTTGCTAGGATGAACACCCAGACTTCTATGGTACTGAGGTGGACAAAGATCCATAAGAGTGTATTGATGATGTCTACAAGTTGGTGGTGATTATAGGGGTATCTTCCGAGGAGAAAGTGGAGTTTGCGGTTTACCAACTTGAAGGATTTTCTCAAGTTTGGTTCACACAATGGAAATTTGAGAGGAATGATGAGGAAGGGCCTATTGGTTGGGAGGTCTTCAAGGCCATTTTTCTTGATCGCTTCTTTCCCCTTGAATTAAGGAAGCCAAAATTGATAGAGTTTATGAATTAAAACAGGTTGGTATGAGTGTCAAGGAGTGTGCCTTTAAGTTCACAAAGTTGTCGAAGTGTGCTCCTTTCTTAGTGCCAATCCTAGTAAATAAGTTCATTTCGAGTGCGTCGATTTAGGGAAAGATGGAATGTAAGATGGAAATACTTATTAGAGATATGGATATTTCTGTCATGACCCAAGCCTAGGGCCTAGACGTGACATGACGAATAGGAATCCCGAAGACAACCCAACAAGCCTCTTAGCATATCGTGTACATATCCTTGGTTGCGAAAGCAAATTAAAGAAACACAAGAGTTAAATAAATGAAAAGGGAAAGGGACTAAGGGAAACCATTCATAATAATAATAGAATAAGAAGAGTCAAGCTTCAATAACATAATCAAACTATGACATAATATCCAACAACACCTCTAACATAGAATGGAGTGGGGGCCAAGACACTTTCCGAGCTCACCCTTATTTAATAAGTATCCAACATAAAAACAAGAATCTATAAAGCATGAATGAGAAATAGCTACGCCCTCAGAATTGAGGGCTCACCAACTAGCTTCTTCACAAGAACCAACTAGCCATGTGGAGGATGGTTGATAGGAGCTCCAATCCCTACATGGTAATATCATGTAGGCATAAAGTATGCGTTAGTATGTTTAAATGTTCTAAGTATACGGGATGAAATGCAACAAGAACCATAAGCCATAATAACGAAATATTTAATCATATTCAATGAACATAAGCTAAATATGACATGTTAATCACTGCGTAGGATGAAACATGCTTAATAATAATCGTACTTGCATATCTTGTTTAACACTGTAAAGTAACATGAATAGATCATCCAACTACCTTGTACTAGAGGGTAAGGGTTATAACATAAGTCATAACCCCTTCAAGTAGGTAATGGGCAGTACACGAGGGTAGAGAAGTAGCATAGCTCATAACCCCTACATGTAAGCATGAGATAATAAATAGTACATGAGGGTAGAAAGATAACATAGGTCATAACCCCTACATGTAAGCATAAGATAATACATAATATTGAATCACATATGAGGGTGAGGCATACCACATAGTTCATAAACCCTTCATATGAGTATAAGATATTACATAACATTAAATCGTACATGAGGGTAAGGTATACAACATAGTTCAGAACCCCTTTATGTAGAAATTGGCCTTGTACTAGAGGGTAAGGCATATAACACAGTTCATAACCCCTTCTAGTAGGCCTCACAATTCACAAGAGAATAAACCTTAGCGTAAGAACTCAATAACTCATCAACAATTGGGACTTGTAAAAATCACACAATAGGTCATAGGAAAACTTGAGAATTCTTGTCAAGACATTTTATCAAGCACGTAGTGGACATATATGGACACATGCCCAAATCATGCAAAATGCAAAAGTATGGATCATGAATAGTGAAATCAATGCATCGTAAAGTCATGTAAATCAGTCCACCAACGTCATGGTAGAACTCCATCAAGGGTAAATATAAATCATATCAAAACTTCACGATAGTTCATAGATCTCATAGTTTGAATCATGTATAGTCTCAATAGATAAGATTAATTTATAGTATAAGCTTAAAATAGATATCCATGCATAATCAACAATATTTGATCAGACCCCAACATATTTCATGCTCATATTTCATAATAGTAGATATCCATAAGAAATACAACTTGCAATCATGCAATTTTCATAAAATAGAAAGGTTGGACTCCATGGGTGAAAGGACCCAATGGATGAAACCCACATACCTTAAACTTGGGTTTTTTTGATGTAGACTTGAAGGAAACTTGAAGCTTGAATGGAGTTCTTGAGATCCAAAATTAAGCTTGTGACACTTGGATTGGATAAAATATTAGGTTAAGTCTTGGAGAGGGGTTTTGAGAGGGCCTTGAGTGATATAAAGTTGAAAAATGTCTAAGTATAGGTGTTTTCATGCATAAGGGGGTACGGGGCTATGATCCCAATGCCCTTGTCCAAAACAAGGAAAATAAGGAAGTGACAACACTACTCCGCGACAAGTCCGCGTCGCGGAACCATCGCGGACAACTTTTGTCTCCGAAAAATTTTATGAAAATCAATTTTCACTACGGGTCTTCCAAAACCTGGATTATACCCATTTTCCACTCAATTTCTCCCCCTGATCAAGAATATGAAATCTGATTTTTGATATTACGAACGAATTTTGAGATATATGAAAATTACGATTATGGGCATTCCTAAAGCACATTTTTGGGGCGTTCCAATTTCTTGACTTATGACTCATGATGAATAAATAGAGAGTGAGAAGCTTTAAAGGATGAATATCAGGGAGTCCAAGAGGGCTCATTTTGATGGTGGTTTTCCACATGCCAATCCCAATGGTGGTTGTTTCCCACAAGGCCAAGGGTCATCTAAGGGTGCTAGTAAAGTATTTTCTAGGGATAAGGTGCCTACCCCTAAGGTTCTAGGTGATGTTGTTAAGGGTGGTAGTGTTATTTCTCTTAGGTGTTCCAAGTGTGGGAAGAACCACATTGGTTATTCTTTAAGGGGCACAGGTGCTTGTTTTAGATGTGGGAAGATGGGGCACAAGATTTTTGAGTATCCTAATGTTGCTACTAAAAGGAAGTAGGGGCGTCCCTAAGGTCAAGTGGCTTAAAGAGGGAAAGTGCAACAAGTTTCTTAAGCTCAAGGAGGTGGACTTCGCAGCAACCAATTTTATGCACTTCATGTTAGGAAAGAAGTGGAGGAGTCCCCCCATGTAGTTATGGGTACGTTAAGGGTATTTGATTTGGGTGCATATGCTTTACTTTATCCCGGTGCAAATATTTCTTTTATCACTCCATATCTTGCCATAAAATTTGATATGTCTCCCAGAATCTTGATAGAGACATATTCGGTCAATACTCTAGTTAGTGAGTCGATTTTAGCAAAGTAATACTATAAAAATTCTGTCGCGTGCATAAAATCTTTCCATGTGATTTTTTTGAGCTTGACATGATCGATTTTGATATCATTCTTACGATGGATTGGTTGCATACATCATATGCTTCAATTGATTGTAGAACCCGTCGGGTCAAATTCCAATCCCTAATGAACCTATTCTAGAATGGAATGGAACCAATTTGGTGTTCAAGGGTAAGTTCATCTCCTATATGAATACTAGAAAAATGATTTCTAAGGGATGCATATATCATGTTGTCTGGGTAAGGGATGTGGAGTTCGAAGTTCCTACTCTTGATTCGGTTACTATAGTTAATGAATTCCTCGATATCTTTCCTAATGAATTTCCAAGTATTCCTCCTGAAAAAGAAATTGACTTTGGCATTGATTTCCTAGTTGATACTCAACCAATTTCTATACTTCCATATCAAATAGCCCCGACGGAATTGAAGAAATTAAAGGAACAATTGAGGGATTCGCTTGACGAGGATTTTATAAGTCCTAGTGTGGCTTCATAAGATGTGTTTGTATTGTTTGTAAGAAAGAAGGACGGTTCACTTTGGATATGTGTAGTTATCGACAATTGAATAAGGTGACTATTAAAAAAAAGTATCCACTTCCAAGGATCGATGACCTATTTGATCAATTACAAGGTGCAAGCTATTTTTCCAATATTGACATTTGGTCCGGGTATCACCAATTGCGGGTGAAGGAGAGTGGTATTCCCAAGATGGGATTTCATCCAAGATAGGAACATTTTGAGTTTTTGGTTACGTTGTTTGGATTGACAAATTCTCCCGCCATCTTTGATTAATCGAATCTTCAAGCCCTATCTAGACCTGTTTGTGGTAGTTTTTATTGATGATATATTGATTTGCTCTCGGAGTATAGAGGAAGACAGGGCTCACTTGAGAATTGTGTTGCAAACCTTGAGAGATAAGCAATTATTTGTTAAATTTAGCAAGTATGAATTTTGGTTGAGGGAGGTGGCATTCTTGGTCACATCATGTCCAGTGATGGTGTTATGGTTGACCCAAAGAAAATAAACATGGAAAGGAATTGGCTAGCCATCATCTCCCTTGGATATTAGGAGTTTCATAAGTTTGTCCAGATACTATAAAAGATCTATTGAAGGATTCTTTTCTATTGCATCACCTTTGACAAGGTTGACCTAAAAGAAGGTAAAGTTTCAATGGACAGACAAATACGAGAAAAATTTTCAAATATTGAAGAACCGCCTTACTTCAGCCCCTATTTTGACATTACTAAAAGGCTCGGATGGATTTGTTGTTTATTATGATGTCTCACCTGTGGGACTAGGTTGTGTGTTGATGCAATATGGTAGAGGTATAAGAGACGCTTCAAGGCAACTAAAGGTGCAAGAGCAGAAATATCCAACTCATGATCTTGAATTGGCGGTGATTGTATTTTGTATAAAAGATATGACTTCACTATCTTTATAGGGTTCATATTGATATATTTACCTGTAACACCCCACGCCTTACAATATTGGTACAATTCAAAGGAAACATGATATGAAAGGGGCAAGTGACGCTAAATT
>JAPFFP010043284.1:0-13364 GCA_026153255.1 Solanum medicagineum | reverse complement strand
ATATTGTGACCACCAAAAGAACCATCTTAAAGGTAATTGAAAGGTAAAGTATATTGTTTATTGATGGGTGGTAGCCCGAGGGGTTAAGGAAGAACCTAGCCAGGGACGATCCCGATACAATTTACCACTGATCAGTTGGTCTTTTGTATTACAGTTGTACACAGATTATACAGTAAAGATAAAGCAATATAAAGAACATAAAGTACATGATTCCAAAGTATAGCCAAGGGTGGTCTCAATTCTTGCACCAGTGCATGGTCTCATTTGAGTTATTACTTCACATAAAGTATATCATGCCTTACATATTCAGTACATTATCTCGTACTGACGTCCCTTATGGGGGACCTGCATTTCATGTTGTAGGTACAGGTGCTAGTAGATCTCCCCAATAGGAGTACAGGATTTCCAGTTGTTGATACCAAGCTCAGGTTGCTTCGGGGCTTTTTGTGTATCTAGAGCTTATATGTTTACATTGTACAATTAGTTGAGGCGAGGCTTGTCCCGACCCTTGTCAGATACTTTCTCTTATCTAGAGGCTTTGTAGACTATGTAAATCAAAGTGTGGTCATGTCTCGTATTCAAACACCGTGGCCCCAACGGCCTAGTCATATGCATTTCCTTTTGGCTTGCTATCACTGTTTATCTTCTTAAAGGCATGTCAAAGGTAGAAATCTCTTATAATATGTATAAAAGGCACATAGATATAAGTTGGTTCTCCCGAGCCTTATCGGCAATGGGTGTCAGTCCGCCCTAACAGGATTTGGGCGTGACATAAAAGTTTTAAAGTAAGTCGTCCAAGAGGTCTTTTAAAAAGGGGGATAAAGACAGCCCCTAAAGCCATCTCAACTTGAAATCCTTTGGATCGATAATTATAAGCTTGTTGTCCGGATGTTAGTTTTTACTATTAACCATGTCTCCACTTTTTTACATGTTCATATGCTTCCCTACATAATCACCTTCAAATCTACTTATACATGTGGATAACAAGTTACATGAGTTTTTGTTGCTAAATAAATTTCACGAATTGTTTCATCTCATACGCATTTCATTATTTATGTAACATACTCTCTTCATTGTCATATTGTCTTGTATGATTATCTACATGTCATATGTTGTATGTACAACCCTAAAGCTCCAATATTGTTACCACCAAAAGAATCATCTTAAAAGTAATTGAAAGATAAAGTATATTGGTTATTGATGGGTGGTAGCTCGAGGGGTGGAAGAATCACCTAGCCAGGGACGATCCTATCACGGGTGGTAGCCCGAGGGGTTAAGGAAGAACCTAGCTAGGGACGATCCTGATATAGATTTACCACTGATCAGCTAGTCATTTGTATTACATGTTGTGAACAGATTATACAGTAAAGGTAAAATAATATAAAGAACATAAAGTACATGATTCCAAAGTATAACCAAAGGTGGTTTCTTATCCTACACCAGTGCATAGTTTCATTTGAGTTGTTACTTCATATATAGTATTTCCTACCTTAACATATTCAGTACATTATCTCGTACTAACGTCCCTTATGGTGGACCTGCATTTCATGTTGCAGGTACAGGTGCTAGTAGATCTCCTCAATAGAGTACAGGACATCCAGTTGTTGTTACCAAGCTCCAAGTTGTTTTAGAGCTTTGTGTGTGTCTAGAGCTTATATGTTTATATTGAACAGTCAGTCGAGGCGGGCCTGTCCCGACCCTTATCAGATACTTTCTCTTATCTAGAGGCTTAGTAGACTATGTGAATTAAAGTGTGGTCATGTCTCGTACCTTAGACACTGTGGGCCCAACGGCCTAGGCATATGCATTTCCTTTTGGCTTGTTATTATGATTTACTTTCTTAAAGGCACAATGAAGGTAAAAACCTTTTATAATATGTCTAAAAAGCTCATAGATATAGGTTGGTTCTCCCGAACCTTATTGGCAACGGGTGCTGGTCCACCTTAATGGGACTTTGGGGCATGACAGAAGTGGTATCAGAGCAGTCATCCTAGGGAGTCTACAAAGCCGTGTCCATGTAGAGTCTTGCTTATCGATGTGTTGTGAACCATATTTATAAGCAGGAGGATACGTGGCATTTAGGAGTTGTTACTTTCTTTTCATTCTTTAGATCGTTCCATAGAGCAAAGTGTAATAGGTGGATTCTGTCTAACTCCTGAATTATTTTGTACAGCGAGCAAGTATGGCAAAAACCAGGAAGAACAAAGGTAAAGGCAAGGCAGTAGAAGTGGTCGTTGTACACCCAGTCATATGAGACAACGAAATGAGGCTCAAGATGAGTCTCTGCCATAGACATCTCTAACCCCTCCAGCTCCTGATGAACCCGAAAGAAGTGAAATTCCCCCAGAATCACCTATTGGTGCTGTAGTGTAGGATCTGGGGAATGCAGTCCAACTATTGACTCGTATAGTTGCTAGCCAAGGCCAAAGACAGGAAGGTCCAGTTATAGGTGCAGGTGGTGCAAATAGGGCAGCTGGCACGAGGATACGTGACTTCCTTAATTTAGACCCTCCATCCTTCACTAGGTCTGATCCTAATGAAGACCCCCAAGACTTTATTGATCAGATTCAACACACTTTAGATGTTATGCATGTGAGTGGTACAGAAGTTGTCGAGTTAGAGACATATAGGTTGAAGGGTGTGGCTGTATTGTGATGTGAAGCTTGGAAGCAATGCAAAGATGTAGATGCTCCCCAAACCACTTGGAGGGAGTTCAAAGAGGCATTTCTTGACCATTGCCATTAGAGATCTGAGAGGCCCGTGCAGATCAGTTCTTTAACCTCCACCAAGGGAATATGAGCGTGAGAGAGTATAGCCTCCAATTTAATTCCCTATCTAGGTATGCTCCTAATATAGTTGCTACTATGGCAGATAGAGTTCATCGATATGTGGATAGATTGGATACGTATCTGGTCAGAGACTGTACCATTGCTTTATTAAATAAAGACATGGATATAGCGAGGATGCAAGCTTTTGCACAGAAATTGGAAGATCAGAGGCAAAGGAGAAGGACACAAGAGTTAGAGAGGGCGCAGTCCAAGAGGGCCAGATCTTCGGGGCAGTTTACACAGTCCCAAGGTGAGCTTAGGCCTCGAATTTTTAATAGACCACCTAGGCCATCATCCTCCTATTCTACAGCCGGTGCTCCCCCATAACTTCAAGGGTCTAGAAGTAATCAGTTTGGTCAACGAGGTGAGGGACAAGGTACACGGACAACAAGATATTCAGCAGGATAGTAAATGAAACCTAGGCAGCCTTGTAAATAATGTGGAAGGAGTCACCCAAGTATATGTCATGTTGGGACAGATTTTTGTTATTGGTTGGATCCGCCAGGGCACATGATAAAGGATTGCCCAAGGAGGCATATGGGTGATATAGCACAATCTACTGGGTCAGCTGTTGCATCATCATCGTCAGTTCCTTCATTAGGTAGGGGTCAACAAACACCTATGAGTGGTGGTAGAGGTGTTAGAGGAGCAGCTAGCTCTAGTGGAGTCCAGAATCGCACTTATGCTCTAGGGAGTTAGTAAAATTTGGAAGCTTCACCTGATGTGGTCACAGGTACATTATCCATCTTTTCACATAATATATATGCATTAATTGACCCTGGTTCTACACTATCATACATTACCCCATTAGTTGCTGGGAAGCTTAAGAGAATACCCAAATTATTGAACAAACCATTTGAATTGTCTACACCAATCGGTGAATCTATTATGGCTAGAAGGGTTTATTATGATTGTGTAGTAACTGTTTGTGACCGTGACACATTGGCTGACCTTATTGAGCTAGAAATGGTGGAATTTGATGTTATAATGGGTATAGATTGGTTTGCTTCTTGCTATGCCACCGTGGATTGCCGAACTAAGAGAGTGTACTTCCACTTTCCAAATGAGACAGTTCTTGAATGGGAAGAAAATGTTTGAGCAACAAAGGGGAAGTTTATCTCTTATTTTAAGGCCAGAAAAGCGTTAGCTAAGGGGTATATATGTCATTTAGTTAGAGTAAGGGATATGGAGGCACAATCGCCAACTCTTCAATCAGTTCTAGTAGTTAATGAATTTGTTGATGTGTTCCCTGAAGAACTTCTAGGCTTACCTCCTGAACGAGAAATAGATTTTAGTATTGACTTACTTCTAGGCACTTAACCTATTTCCATTCTTCCATATAGAATGGCCTCGGCAGAATTGCGTAAATTAAAAAAGCAACTAAAAGACCTATTGGAGAGGGGTTTTATAAGACCTAGTGTGTCCGCATGGGGTATACCAGTGTTATTTGTATGCAAAAAGGATGGCACCTTGAGAATGTGTATCGACTATCGACAATTGAATAAGGTGACAATTAAGAATAAATACCCCCTCCCTTGGATTGATGATTTATTTGATCAGTTACAGGGTGTCAAATGCTTTTCAAAAATTGATCTGAGATTAGGGTATCACCAAATGAGGGTGAAGGAGGAAGATATACCCAAGACTGCTTTTAGAACACGCTATGGTCACTTTGAATTTCTTGTTATGTCATTTGGGCTAACGAATGCGCTAGCAGTTTTTATGGATTTGATTAATAGGGTATTCAAGCCATTTTTGGATGCGTTCGTGATAGTAATTATAGATGACATTTTGGTATATTCAAGATTAGAAGAGGACTACGCAAATCACTTACGACAAGTGTTCCATGTTCTTTGTGATCGACAGTTGTATGCCAAGTTTTCAAAATGTGAATTTTGGCTAGAATCAGTGGCATTCTTGGGTCATATTATGTCTGATGAGGGAATAAGGGTTGATTCACAAAAGATTGAGGCTATGAAAGATTGGCCAATACTAATGACACCCATAGAAGTTTGAAGCTTCCTAGGTTTGGCAGGTTATTACAGGAGGTTTGTTGAAGATTTTTCTTCTATTTCTGCACCTCTAACAAAGTTGACAAATAAGGCAACCAAGTTCCACTGGAATGATGCATGTGAAAAGAGTTTCTAGGAACTGAAAAATAAGCTAACTTCTGCATCTGTGCTAGTACTTCCAGAAGGATCTGAGGGGTATGCAGTGTATTGTGATGCTTCAGGAGTTGGCTTAGGGTGTACTGACATAGCATGGTGGGGTAATTGTTTATGCATCTAGACAAGTACGACCACATGAGAAAAATTAACCAACTCATGATCTTGAGCTAGCAGCAGTTGTATTTGCTTTGAAAATATGGTGCCAATATTTGTATGGGGTTCACATTGACATATACACTAATCATAAGAGCCTGCAATACATCTTTAGGTAAAAATACCTAAATTTAAGACAGCGGAGATGGCTAGAACTAATAAAGGATTACGATGTTGATATACTATACCATCCGGGAAAGGCAAATGTTGTAGCCGATGCTTTAAGTCGTAAGGCAGTCATGAATACTGGTGACCAAGCCATGGTAAGTCAAGGAGTAGCTAAGGATCTACGACAACTAGCTAGTTTGGGAGTTCGCCTTCTTGAAACTCCATAGGAAGGGGTTATTGTACATAATGCAGCAGCGACTTCATTGGTAACGGAGGTGAAAGCAAAACAATTCAAGGATTCTATTTTACGACGACTTAAGGAAAAGGTGAATCAGGGTATCATCAAGGGCTTTAAACTTACACAAAATGGAGTACTTTACTGCCAAAATAGATTATATGTGACTGATATTATTGGATTAAGAAAGAGGATAATGGAAGAAGCCCATCATTCCCGATATTCCATCCATCCAGGATCGACTAAGATGTACCATGATCTGAAGGAAATGTTTTGGTGGGGAGGCATGAAAAAGGATCTTGCAGAATTTGTGGCTCAATGCCCAAATTGTCAATAAGTGAAAGTAGAACACCAAAAGGTAGGAGGTTATATGCAGTGTATAGAGCTTCCAACCTGGAAGTGGGATATGATCAACATGGATTTTGTTACCAGTTTGCATCGCCCATTTCAGAAGTTTGACTCCATATGGGTGATAGTTGATAGACTCACAAAGTCAGGACACTTCTTACCTGTCAGGAGTGATTATACAGCTGAAGAGTATGCCAAGCTATACCTCAAAGAGATAGTCAAGCTACATGGAGTCCCAGTCTCCATTATATCTGACTGAGGAACTCAATTCACTACGACGTTTTGGAAGTCCTTTCAAAAGAGTTTAGGGACATAAGTAAATTTGAGTACAACTTTCCACCCTCAAACAGACGGTCAAGTAGAATGCACTATTTAGACACTTGAAGATATGTGTGCGAGCTTGTGCATTGGACTTTAAATGTAGTTGGGTGGACCATTTGCACTTATTGAATTTGCCTATAATAATAGCTACCACTCAAGTATAAAGATGGAACCTTATGAAGCTTTGTATAAAGATGGAACCTTATGAAGCTTTGTATAGAAGGAAGTGTAGATCGCCAATTGGATGGTTTGAAGTGGGAGAAACCATCTTGCTTGGGCTAGATTTAGTACAACACGCCATGGAAAAAGTTAAGGTAATATAGCAATGACTAGAAACAACGCAAAGTCATCACAAATCATATGCGGATATTAGAAGGAGAGGACTAGAATTCTCAGTAGGGGATTGAGTATTTGTAAAGGTGTCTCTAATGAAAGGGGTTATGAGATTTGGTAAGAAAGGAAAATTGATCCCATGTTACATAGGGTCATATAAAATTATTAAGAAGTTCGGGCAGGTTGCATATGAACTAGAGCTATCCCAAGAGCTTTCAATGGTTCATCCTGTTTTCCATTTCTCAATGCTTCGAAAATGCATAGGTTACTCATCCCGTATCACTCCTATTGAGGATGTACAGGTTGCAGAAGATCTCACCTATAAAGAGGTACTTGTTTCTATTTTGGATCGTCAAGTTAAGAAGCTAAGGAATAAACAAATAGCTTCAGTGAAGGTACTTTGGAGAAACCAGCAAGTAGGAAAATAACATGGGAGGCCGAGGACACGATTAAATCAAAATACCCTTACTTATTTGAAGCTAAAGAGGAACTCCAACATGCAGAATTTGGGCACTAATAGGTACGTGTGATTGAATACTTAGTGTGTTGTTAAAAGTTTGTTTAAATAAAGGTTTTAACTGGGTTAAGCTATCCAATTGTGCTAACATTCGGGGACGAATGTTCCTAAGGGGGGAGGATGTAACACCCCACATTTTACATGTACTAATGCTATGTAAATGAAACATGATATGGTTTGGTCAAATTAGCGCCAATTCTTAAAAGTGCTTGAATCTTGTGTTAATGGATGATATGTGCGTCTAATGCTTAAGAGGGTCAAGTGTATACATGTTTTGTGTTAAATTGAGGAGATTACAGCCCTAAACAAAGTGAGAGAATTAAGTTGTTTGTACGACTTAATAAGCTAGTAGGTGAGCCATCTACTTTCTTAGCTTAAAATTGCTAGCTAAACGGAGACGAGGCTCGATGTCGAATTTGTCCAAGTCCCTAATAAAGTCCATGTTAAGGGTGTAACTTTAGACCATTTTTAGCATCATAAATGGACCTTATTTTCAGTCCAATAAGAATGTAAAAAGACCCCAAGTATACCACAACCCACTTGACTATTTGGGCCCAAAACTAATTAAGAAGAAAGCTAGAAAATGGGTAGCCAAAGACCATTAAGTTGGAGACCCATTTAGGCCCAAGTGTAAGGGATAAGATGTTGTATCATAAGGTACTTAATAGGTGTTAATTTTTGGTTAAAATTTCTATAGTAAGTCGTCCAATCAGTCTTTTAAAAAGGGGGGATAAAGACAGCCCCTAAAGCCATCTCAACTTGGAAAACAAAATCAGTTTTCTTGGTTATTCCTTGCTCTCTTTTAAAGGGTGAAAAACAGGTCTCTCAACCTTAAAAGGGTTCCTAGAGAAGATCTAAACCTTGATATTAAATTTAAGTAAATCTACTTATTCCCTTAGTATGATTTGTTTATGGAAACTAGAGAAATAAGTTGATTGTACAGGTGCTGAAAATTCTGGACAGCATGTATTCTAAGGATTGTTGTACACTTTTCTTGTTAATTAAGAGGTTTTTTTCTTCTTGGTTGTCTATATTATGAAGTAATACTTATGTATTTAACAAAGTTTGGGTTGATAGCAATGTAACCAGGCTGTTTCACCACTGTTACAGTCCGCAAAGATGGCTTATTGTAGGATATCTTAATTGTGCTCTTAAAAGAACTTTGTGAGCTAATAATTGGAGATTGTTGTTTCACGACCTTCACCTAATTTGGGAATATTTGTGGAATATTTTAAGACTGATTTTATGTGTACAAATGTTGGATACAATTTAGGTAAATTTAAAACAGGTTCGCGATTGTTGACGTCGAAGTGTGTAGAAGGGATGCAACGTTATGCCACTTGTTTGTATGTTGTGAAGAATTATTATGTGTTGAGCCTTGTGGGCTGTTGTAAGACTGTTAAGAGTCTGAAATAAGATGTGTATGACATGTACATAAGAATGGTTGTTAGAAAATACGATTATAAGTGAAAAGATTGAATGAACGCCTTTGGGTTGATAATTATGCTTGTTGTCCGGATGTTAGTTTTTATGGTATTGGACTACCAAGAAGTGTTTTGTTACTGCTAATACTAGTATTATTGCCTAATATACCATAGATAAATATTTGAGTGAAAGCGCAGCCACTCCAAGGTAGTAACGAGGTCATACAACGAGGTATGTAAGGCTACTCGATTTAGTATTGTTTGGCATGAAACATAGATCCCTCCTTGGTACATAAAGGCATTTACCAACCCCGACACAACTATTAACTGTGTCTTCACTTTTTCACATGTTCATATGCTTCCCCACATAATCACCTTCAAATCTGCATACATATATGGATACAAGGTTACATGAGTTCTTGTTGTTAAATAAATTTCACGAGTTGTTTCATCTCATACGCACTTCATTATTTATGTACCATACTCTCTTCATTGCCATATTGTCTTGTATGATTATCTACACGTCATATGTTATTAACATCCCTAAAGCTCCAATATTGTTACCACCAAAAGAATCATCTCAAAAGTAATTGAAAGATAAAGTTATTGGTTATTGATGGGTAGTAGCCCGAGGGGTGGAAGAATACCTAGCCAGGGACGATCCTATCACGGGTGGTAGCCGGAGGGGTTAAGGAAGAACCTAGCCAGGGGTGATCCCGATATAGATTTACCACTGATCAGCTGATCATTTATATTACATGTTGTGCGCAGATTATACAATAAAGGTAAAGTAATATAAAGAACATAAAGTACGTGATTCCAAAATATAACCAAAGGTGGTTTCTTATCCTACACCAGTGCATAGTTTCATTTGAGTTGTTACTTCATATATAGTATTTCCTGCCTTACATATTCAGTACATTATCTCGTACTGACGTCCCTTACGGGGGACCTGCATTTCATGCTACAGGTACAAGTGCTAATAGATCTCCCCAGTAGAGTACAGGACATCCAGCTGCTGTTACCAAGCTCCAGGTTGTTTTAGAGCTTTGTGTGTGTCTAGAGCTTATATGTTTGTATTGTACAGTTAGTCGAGGCGGGGCCTGTCCTGATCCTTATCAGATACTTTCTCTTATCTAGAGGCTTTGTAGACTATGTGAATTAAAGTGTGGTCATGTCTCGTACCTTAGACACTGTGGCCCCAAAGGCCTAGGCATATGCATTTCCTTTTGGCTTGTTATTACTGTTTACTTTCTTAAAGGCACAATGAAGGTAGAAACCGCTTATAATATGTCTAAAAAGCGGATAGATATAGGTTGGTTCTCCCGAGCTTTATCGGCAATGGGTGCCGGTCCGCCTTAATGGGACTTTAGGGCGTGACACCATGGATAATGTAAAGTTTGTAGCTAACTATTAGCCAGGATACATCTTGCTACGAAATCTACGAAATAAAATATTACAGCTAAAATATTCAGCTACGAAAAATTTCTTATTTAGCTACCACGCATCTTATAGCTATAAGTTTATTCTCTTGTAGTGGTTTTGCCCCTGCTATATCCTTTTCCTAATTACTTCTTCATACAATCCTAATGAGAAATTAACATCATCATATCTCAAATGCCCATCAAAAAGTATACTACAAATTCACTATTATATGCAGTTAATTTTTCTGGATCTTTTCCAACTCATAAAGTCCATTAATTAGGCAATGTATAAATGTGCCAAAATATTAGGTTCTACTTTGTCACTCTTCATCTTTTCATGGTCTCTTAATTTAGAAGTGTTCTTCAAGTTCTCCATTTTATAATATTCATCCGTGATGATATTATAAATTCATCTTACTCGGCATTGTTCTTTCTTTCAACCATATCATCAAATCTTATACAGTACCAACTCATTATATTTCCAATAACTTTAACATGTGGTTTAATAAGGTAAATAAGTGTAATACTGTTATGAAAGTATATAAAACAATACAAAGAATAAAGTAGAAAAAAGAGAGAAGACTTCTTATTTCTCCGAAATAATATTCAGATATATATTACAATGAAGGACACCCCTTAATTCAAATTTTATTTCTGTTTATTTATAATAATAATAATTGTATTCTTTTCTATTTGTTTGTTACAACGAAATTTAAGCTTCATTAAATTGATGTTTAAATTTACACGTATATATTTTTAGAACTTTTAAATTTGCATATCACTGATTGACTATGAATTCTTTATTATATTATTCATAGTCCTCCATTATTTTATTTTAAACTATTAATTGTGCATGAAACGTAACTTATAAAGAGTAATTCTAAAGTACTAAGCCGCGGGTAATTTAATTGAAAATTTTTAAATATTATCTAATATAAGTAGTAGATAATTATTTATTTTTAAATTTTTAAATTTTACTTAAATTTTCTATAATTTAACTAAAATATTTCTCTCATAAAGTGTTCTACTAATGGGGACTCAAATTTTGGACGCCTAAAGTAAAACTTCATTAATTTTCTTCTTGAGCTATCCTTATCCTTTAAATGGTGACAATGTTTAAAAAAAATCCTGCGTATGCCACTGCTCTAAGTGTATTTTTGTACATTTCCTCTATTTAAAAAAACAATAATCTACTGTCCCCCCTCTTTTTTTTTTTTTTTTTGCAATATTTCAATTTCAATTTTTCACGTGATATGTTTTTTTACGCAACACTTCAATTTCAATTTTTTACGTGTCATGTATGTTTAAGATCACAAGATTAAAAAATATTTTGATACATTTAATATGATTTTAATTTATAATACAAAATTAAAAAATTATTTTATTTTCTTAAATTTCATATATATCAAGTCAAATTAATTTTTTTTTCTTTAACGGAGGGAGCGCTATTTTTACTTACTCAAGGACTAGAGAGGCATATAATTGAAAGCTGATACAATGAAAACTTTCATCCATGATATATTACTTATCTTTATGTATAATTAGCTTTTGCCTTCTATTTTTGACGCCACCAATTCGACTTTTCTAGTATTACCAGCTACAAGTGACGGGTTTAATATATGTTCTTTTTGTCTTGATTTTTGTAATATTGATAGAATTTTTTGATATATATCTTTTAAAATTTTTAAGTTATTAATTATTATATTTGTTTCATTATATCCTTATTTCAATATTTACATAACTTAAAAGTATTGATTAGATTGATATACTAAAATCTCAGTTGAAGTAGTTGAAAAAAATTATTTATTAGGGGAAATGTTGTAAAATTATAGTTGAAACTGTCGAAGAAATAATTATTAAAATGATAGCAAAATCCAATAGTTAGTTGAAGTAGACACTCAATCAGCAGCAGTCTTAAAAGCATTAAATGAAAAATCCACAAAATATTTTTACAGCACTTATATAATAAAGAAAAAGAAGCAAGTAGCTCAAGCAGATACTTCCATGCTAGTAGGGGTCCAACATATGTTTTTTTTGGGTCTCATTATATGTGACATCGATAGGTTTTTTTTTTAATATAGTTATAAAAAATTCAAGTTGTCAATTATTGTATTTGTGTTTGTTGTATCATAATTCTAATATTTGCGTGACTTAAAATAATTGATTAGGTTGATACAGTAAAAATCACTATTGAAGCTGCTGGAAAATGATTTATTAGGGGGTAATACTATAAAATCGCAGTTGAAGCAGTCGAAGAAATAATTAATAGATTGAAATGATATAGTAAAATCTAGCAGTTGAAGCTGGTACGTCAATTAGTAGCTGCCTTAAAAAAATTAAATTAAAAATTTTCAAAAATATTTTATGGATCCCATATAATAAAGGAGAAGCAGACAACTCAATCAAGCACGTCGTCCAACAGCTGTCTGCTTCTTCACATAATAACTTTTTCCCTCTCAATACATTTTTTATTTTTTGAGATTTAAATCAGAAAATTTTAAAGATATTTCCTCCATTTTAAAATAGCTATCTTTTTTCTTTTAACCTTTTTAAAATTAATTTTGACTAATTTTTAAAAATAAATTAGATTAGAAGATTTGGCAAAAAGGCTACTTTAGGAAAACTTAATTTGCAAAAGTGTCGGTGAAAAAAAATTTGCTTTATTTTTTAGGATTAGGATTAAGAAAATAGAGAAAATTAAGATGGGGTTGGAATGCTCTTGATAATTTTAAGAGTTCGGGACATGGTTTTAAGTCTCTTCAAATACGTTTGGGTCCATTTCTTTCCATCTCCTTTCTCTCTTTTGCTTTTTTTTCTCTTTAAATTCCAAGTCTAATATTGGGGATGCAATACCAAAACTAAAATTGGTAAATAAATAAAAAAAAATGTGGGGTCAAAAAATAAATGGACAAAAATAATAAAAGATTCCATTGTGTCCCGAAATATGTTGTTTAACCCTTAGATTCTGAAATTAGCGATCTCTTTATTGAGGCCTATTCGCAACCATCAGAAAAATACTATGTACTCAATCAAAAAAAAGAGCAAGTGCGATATCATTACACCTAATGACAGTGTACTTGTCGCGATCCGAAATTCAGGCGTGATGACACTCGTCTTATCCCACCAAGACAAGTCAGCCTACAATCCAACTATAACATTAAAAATGTAGAATTATAATAAAAATAAAAGTTCAATTACGGATAATAAGTCAATTTAATGAAAATCCCCCAAACCCTGGTTGTCACGTGCACAAACTTCTAATGTATTACAAGAGATTTGAAAAGAAACGCAAGTATCAAATAATATTGTCTCTAGAATAGAACAGAATCATAAATAGGAGTAAGAAGTCAGCTAGGATGGCAAACAGCTACCTCTCACAATCTCCACAGGAAGCCTCAGACAAGGAAGAGTGGAGAGTATCACGACAGTTCGGGCTCACAACCTACAAAACTGTTGTAGCAAGGGGGGTGAGTACCAAACACACGGTACTCAGCAAGTGAACTAC
>JAPFFP010043283.1:0-13364 GCA_026153255.1 Solanum medicagineum | reverse complement strand
GTTTCTGGGAGCTGCTGTATCTTCATTGCAGGTGCGGTTAGTCCATTTTACAGAGGAACCTCTGCCGAATTTTTTTTTGTAAAATTATTAGTGTAAATATGTGCGTTTGTATCGGTAATAGCGCCTAATCGGCACTAGTCACGGCCCCGGGGTCGGGTCGTGATAGTCTGCTACCACCCTTAATAGCAAGTCCAACTCATAAGTAACCCTGCCAACTTATTTCATGATCTTATAAGGTCCCACATTCCTAGGGATCAATTTTTCCTTTTTACCAAATTGAATCATAACCTTCATGGATGAGACCTTCAAATAAACTCAATCTCCCATGTCAAACTCAAGATCCCTCTTCCTAATATTGAAATTTGACTTTTGATGACTTTGAGCCATCTTCAACCTTTACCTTATGAGCTTCACTTTTTTCATAGCATCAAGTACCAAATCGGGACCAAAAAAATACCCTCTTACCAACTTCAAACCAACTTACCGGAGATCTACAACTTCTTCTATAAAAGGCCTCAAATGGTGTTATCTCGATATTTGAGTGATAACTGTTATTGTAAGCAAATTTAGTACGTGGTTGGTGATGGTCCTAGTTAGCTTTGAACTCCAATATACAAGCCCTCAACATATCTAGCTAGTCTATCAGTTTGAGGATGAAAAATAGTTTTAACTTCACTTTGTTACCAACTCCTTTTTACAACAATTTTTAAAAATAAGAAGTAAATTTGGTACCATGATCTGATAGGATTGATAATGGCATACCATGCAATCTTAACAATTCCCAAATGTATGATTTAGCATAATCCTCGGCACTAAAAGAGATCAGTAGGAAATGGGGCTGATTTGTCATTCAATTCACTATTACCCAAATGGAGTCATATTGTTTTTTTGGTAAGAGGCAAACATGTCTAAAAGTTCCATATTCACATCCTCCCACTTTCAAGTAGAAATTTCAATTTCTTGAGCTAGACCAACCGATCTTTGATGTTCAACCCTTACTTGTTGGCAATTAGGACTGTCCACCACAAACTTTGCTATGGCCTTCCTCATGTCATTCTACCAATATACTTCCTTCAAGTCTCTATACATTTTGGTGGATTTAGGATTGTAGAATATGAAAAGTTGTAGGCTTCACTCAAAATTGTACTTCTTAGGCCATCAACATTTAGGACATATAACTCGACTTGATAATGCATTACACCATCTCTCCCTTGTGAAAAGACCTCTATCTTTCTTTTGACTACTAATCTTCAACATAAGTTATGTTAGATCCAAGTCTTGCATTGCTTTAACATACATTATCACAGATGATTCGAATTCACTTTGCCCATAAATTCCACCCTTACTAGAATCACTCAACTTTACTCCCAAATGTGACAAATGGTGGACATCCTTAACCAACTCCTTCTTTTCCTCATCAACATGAGTCACATTGCCCATAGAAAACCTACTAAATGTATTAACTACAATATTTTCCTTGCTCGGATGATATAGCACACTCATAATCCTTTAGGATTTCAAGTCTCTTTATTTCCCTCAAATTTATGTCTCTTTGGCTAAATACCTATTGCAAGCTTTTGTGGTCAGTAAACATATCAACATGCAACCTATAAAGATAATGATGTCATATTTTCAAAGCAAACATCACCGTTGCTAATTTAAAATCATGAATTGGATAATTTCATTTATGCACTTTCAATTTCCTTGAGGCATATGCTATGATATTACTATTTTGCATTAGAGCACAACCCAAACTAACACGAGAGGCATCATAATAAACCACAAACCCATCAAAACATTTTGACATTGTTAAAATAGGAACTGATATAAGTCGATCTTTCAATGTTTATAAACTTTTCTCACATTCATCTAACCATTATAATTTCACCTTCTTTTAGGTCAATTGGGTCAAAGGCAATGCAATGGGCAAAAATCTATCAACAAACCTCTTATAGTACCCGGACAAACCCAAAAACTATGAATATCCGAAGGAGACGATGGTTTAGGTCAATTCTTTACCGCCTCCATCTTCTTTGGATCAACCTTATTTCTATCACCAAACACCACATGCCCAAGAAACGCTACCCTTTTCGACAAAAATTCAAAGTTGCTAAATTATGCAAATAATTGTGTACCCCTCAATGTTTGTAGCACCATCCTCAAATTCTTTATGTGCTCTTCCTCACTACGGGAGTAAATCAAGAAGTCGTCTATGAAGACCACCACAAATATATCAAGATAAGGTTCGAATACTCTATTTGTTAGGTCCATGAACACTGCCAAAGCGTTGGTCAACCAAAAGAACATAACTAAAACTTCAAAGTGGCCATATCTTGTCTAAAATTTGATCTTTGGAATATCACATTCTCTTTCCCTTAATTGATGATAGCTTGACCGAAGATCAATTTTGGAAAAGTGTCTGGCTCCTTGCAATTTGTCAAACAGATCATCTATCCTTAGAATTAGATACTTGGTCTTCACAATAACCTTATTCAATTTTTAGTAGTCTATATCCATCTGAACTGATCCATTATTCTTCCTAACAAATAATGTGGGTGCACCCCATGCTGATACACTTGGCCATATAAATCTCCTCTCCAATAAATCTTTAGATTGTTCCTTCAATTCCTTTAATTCCGGCGAAGCCATATGATATGAAGGGTTTGAGATAGGTGGGGTATTGAGGAGGGGATCTATACCAAAATCAACTTTCTTTCGGGAGAAATACCGGATAGGTCATCGAGGAAAACATTAGCGAACTCATTTACAATATTAGGGACTAAATCAAGAGGAGGAGTTTTAGAATTTACATCCTTAACCCTCATATTGTGATAGATACACCCCTTAGCAATCAACTTATAGGCTTTCAAACTCGAAATGAATTTACTCTTAAACTCGTAATTACTATCCTTCTATTCGAGAACTAGCTCATTTAGAAATTGAAACTTGACCATACCAGTTCTACCATCACTAGAGACATATGAAACATGTAACTAATACATACTAAATGTGATTACATTAAAATTAAGAAAGACTCATTACATATTAGATGAAGTACTAGGTTGCACCGGTCGATTCACAATCATCTGAGTTTGAGAATAGGTCTAGGGTTGACCACCTCTACTTGTACACCCTCTTGTATGATGACTTCTGATAACAGTCAAACATACTTCCATATAAAAATATGGATGATCATTAGCAGTCTATTTACCCAACATAGAGTCGAGGTTGATCTCACGAGGAATCGGTTAAAATAACTCTATTAGTTATTCTATATTAGTCGTTGGTTCTACTTCCAGAAAATAAACAAATACGAATAGGTAAATATGGGGGTTTTAAAATAAAATTTTAACTACTATTGTGAATGCGATCAAAATAAACTATGACTTAGGCAATTCAACAAAGGATCAGGGTTGCAACCCCCAGAAAGTATAACTCGATAAGCATTTAACATGGGTGATATTTATTCATTGTGTTGCATGTAAAACCCAATAAGTTAGGTAATATCTAGTTCACCTCTTGGTTCTTCCTAGACATCTTTCATTCGTCACCTCTTGTTCTCGAAATGCATGCATATTAACCCTTACTCATTACTTTTGAATCTACTATCCCCTCCAGAGCTCAAGTATTTTAGATATAAGCTAATCTCCAAGCCTAAGTATATCATCCCCTCTCAGGATCAAGCGAGTCAAACCTATGTTGATTGTTTTTATCTACCATTATATTTTTTCTCTAATCATTAATTTCCTCTCAAACAACTAATGAATATAGGAAAATTCTTAATGCGTCGACTCATCAAGAAAGACTTTTAAATAAAGGAAATTACAGTACAAGAAATTTAAATCCCAAATAACACCCTACATTTGCTTATTTTGTTAAAATGTCATAGTTCCCACAACCCTAGTTGTGGGTCTAAATTATCGAACTTGCAAGAAGTTACACATAAATCATGATAAAGTTCATATTTAAATACATACAAGGGAGAAAAATTGGATCTTAGTTCACACACTAAAACAAGAAGCAAGACAAGATTTAAAAACTCCAAACCATAGTGAAAAACTCACAACTAAAGTTGTGCTCTTGAGGCACTACCCAGTTGGCACTACATAATTTCTAGAAAATTATGTGTTTTGATTGTGGTTTTTAGTCCTCCCAAACCGTGAGAAATAATACTTCTAAAAAGTCCTATTTATAATAAGTAAAACCTAGCCTAAGACAGTAAGGAAAACAAATCCCAGTTGGACTACAAAAGCTTAAAGAAATCTAGACGATGGCCCTTCGTGGAACTCTTGACTGAGCGTGAATTGCACCACGGATCCTGAATGGTCTTGTGGTGCTTTTCCTTGAACTGTTGCATTCTCTGGCTACTGGACAACCCTCTTCATGTATCATACAAAGCACCATGGGTCGTGAATGACCTCGTGGTGTTTGCCTTGCCTTCATGGCTTTGTGCAGGCTGCCAAACCCTTTCACGGCACCCTCTACACCTCGTAGAGTAATGGGTCATGGTGGGGCTCGTGGTGGATGCCTTGTTTGCAAAACATGACTACCTTGGCCCAATTCCCTACAAAAATGCCCTTTCATGAAGGCAACCACTGTTTAAGTGCACCACAAGCCATGAAAGGCTTCGTGGTGTGCATTTCGTTTCCAAAATCATTACGGCTTCTTGGAATGTCCTGACCATGAACGATCCTTCATAGAGTCGATTAATAATTGATTTAGCGACAAAATTGCATGATCTATAAAATACCTCTTTTAGATGTTCATCCGTGAGGTTGTGGTTCGGGAACTTCTTCAAATTCTGTCTAATCTTTCCCAAGTCTCATGTAGGGCCTCTGACGGTTTTTGCTTGTAAGCACTTATCTCATTCTTGAGTTGTAGCTTCCGAGATGGTGGAAAAAAACCTCTTCAAAAAGTCCTGTTTTAACTTACTCCAGCATGTGATAGAGTCATGTGGCAACTCATTGAACCACTTCATTGCCTTCCAATACAGAGATAGTGGAAACAAACACAGGTGGATGGCTACTTGACTCACCTCGGGAATCTCCGATGACTTGTAGGTAGCGATGAAGTTCATCAAGTACTGGTTTGCATCCTCACAAGCTGCTATACTAAATAGGCCCTTTAAGTTCAACTCAATAGTACCTGCAGCACCCACATCATTATCACCATATGCTACATTTACCGGTCTCTGACCATGGCCTTGCAGTGTAGACTGATTTGGTGGTGGAGGTAAAACTTCATATTTAATATGTTCACGTTATTATTATCCTAGCGTGAATTGTCATCCAAAATGCAGTTGTTTTCTAGAACACTCAAGTCAAAGTGGTTGCGCCCTTACAAAGTTACACATGTATTCCACCACAAAGTTGTTGAGTTAGAAACTAGTGATGGTTTAAGGTTCAAAGTAAATGCCTAAAGTATCAAACCATACTTGAGAATGCTGAGGAAGTGAGGAAAATCGAAGTTTAGGTACTTGGTGAAGTCTGAGTAACCAAGTAGCCTATGTCATGTTGCAACATTAAATCAGGCACTCTTGGGAGACAACCCAAGATTTATTTTCCATAAGCTGTAATCTTGTTTTGTTTAAGCCTTAATTTAGTTAGACCGAACTAGTTTTTGCAAGTGTGTTTTGTAATTTTTCACTTAAAATCAGGAAATATATAGGGTAACCACATATTTTCATGAGACTGTGTAAGATCAAGTTGAAAAAATAAGACAAGTCTAAAAAGGGAAAAAGTGGAACTTTACGAGCCAGTGTACGGGTCATAGAACAAACCATGACTTGTATTCACTGATCATTGACCCCAAGTTAGTGGTAAAAATTTTAAAATTACATATCTATGAACTGACTTTATGATCTGTAAAAACATTTATGGGTCATAATCTAGGTTCATAGATCCTAGGTAAATTCTTGAAAATCTTCTAAGTGTGGAGGCATCTACGAAACCCATCTACTAGCCGTAATTAATAATACAACTTGTAGACAGGTGACATAGATGCCATGTCACCAAAATGGGTATGATCCTCTACAAGCCTAGGTTTACGAGTCATAAAACAAACTATAGCCCATAATTGGGCTTTCATAGAAAGCCACGTCAAAAAATTTTCACCCGACCTAGTTTTTAGAATTGGATTAAAAGGCTAAAACTAAAATTACCCTTATCATTTCCCTAATTTTGATCCTACCAATACCTATTGTTTCCAACTAATTCTCAATCTCTCACCCCAAATTTTGACCAAATGTTTGACCATTCTCACTGTTTCGGCCATTTTTTCGGCAAGCTCAAGACTCCCTCTCCATTCCAAATTGATTTTTCTATAAACTATTGTAGTAAGTCAATTTTTTCCTACTTTAAACTTTGAATTAGGGTTCTATCTAACTTGGCATATTTTTATATGCTTGATGAACTTTACCTTTTGTTCATAATTGTGTTTGTATTAAGCATATACAGAATTCTCTAAGCCCTATCCCCTTTGTGAGTTATTTGGCTAAAGTGATTTTGATTTTAATTGAAATAGAATCAATTGACTAGGACTGAATGTTATCACACAGTTATTGATATTGGTAGGAAGATATTAAAGTTAAATTAGAATGGACAAAATGTTTTTGATGATTATATGCCATATGGTTAAATAGACAAAAACTGAAAATTGGCAATTCTTACAAAATGATTGGTTGTGTTTGGACTTGGTTGGAAGCATTTAGCTCTCAAATTTTAGTTTAAATTGGACTATATGGAAATTGAATGACCTTAAAATTGATTGACTGGGTTGTGAGTCTTAAGTACCATGTTTTCTAATTCATATTGAGTGGGTATTGTTGTAAACGTACACCAAATTATTTAAAATTTGACTAAGGTTTTTAAAAAATTAAGTACACTAAACTTATGAAGGCCATTTACGGACCCTAATTCAATCTACGGAATATAATTACCTATTGTAATATGAGTTTCAATAACTGAAACATCTAATTAACAAGACGAAACCCTGTTTACGACTCCTAATTTGTTCCACGAGTTGTAAACAAGTTCATAGTTTGGGATCCTGTAGGTACTCTCACCAACCTAAAATTATAAGCCCCTTTTATGAATCTAGTTTTAACTATGGGTCATAAATGGGGATCGTAGTTGCAGAACCAGTAGTTAAAATTCCCGATGCCTCTTTCACAATTAGCTTTTGCGGGCTATAGTTTCAACTATGACCCATAATTACCTCTCGTACTTCCTTTTACTGTTAAATTTTTGAAATTATTTTTGTTTTTTATCTATATCATATAGACTCATGGGTATTGGTATGATGACTCCGAAAGTTAATATAGACAGATGAGTTGGGGCCAAAGCACCCTGTATTACGAGATGAGCCTAGTGATCAGAGTGTAGTAGCTCAGTAGAGGATCTTGATGTCGGTCAAGACTAGGACGCCGAGTCAAGACAGACCCGGACTTAGTCCCAGCAGAATGACCCAACATAGACCTCGATCAGCAGGGCACCACCTCTCCAATTTGATGAGGAAGGGGCCACGAGGAGTGACAACATTCAATTCAGAAATCCAATTCTGAGGATGGGTCCCAGTTAGGCTCTAAGGACAGATCCCATTCTGGCTCTGAGGAGGGGTTATAGTGAAACAGCCCAAAAACCGCCTAAAAATGTGCCTCAGAAATGTGCATAATTGTAATTTTTAAATATCTCAAAATCCATGTGTAATATCAAAATTTTTACTTCATATTCGTGATCAGGGGGCAAAATTGAGTGGGAGATGGATATAACCCTAGTTTAAAGCCACCGTAGATAAATTTTGTTTTCAAATTTTTGAAAAACAGTAAGGATCCGTGCCCCTGGTGCGACGTGGCTAGGGCACGGACCAGTGCATTTTGTTGCCAATTCAAGTGACTCAAACTCATTTTCGGATCTCAAGAAATTCATCCAAGCTTCAAGTTCTTATTCAAATCTTCTTCGAGGAAATCTCCAAAGTTGAGGTATGTGGGTTTCAACCATTGGGTGCTTTCACCCATGGTGTCCAACCTTTCTTTTTATATAAATTGCATGTTTTCAAGTTGAATTATCTATGGGTATCTCTTATTATAAAGTTGATCATAAACTATGTTGGGGTTTCGTAACATGTTGACTATTTAAGCATGTTTTGAGCTTTGAATCTATGATCTATCATGAGATTTGATGAGCGGTTTCAATGTATCTTACATGAGGGTGTTACCAAGTGTTGGTGGTTGATTTACATTAAGTTTTCTCACATGATTTTAGCAGGAACAAGAGAGAGAAGCAGCTTAATTTCAAAGGTTAGGCGCGATAGCCACTCATGCAGAAGGAGATCTCCCACTAGGGGCCCGCTACGCCAAAAGCAAGAGTAAATACCGGTACCGTACTTCAAGTAGGCAATGGCATTGCTCATATTCATGGTCTTGATGAAGTAATGGCAGGTGAATTAGTAGAATTCGAAGAGGGTACAATAGGCATTGCTCTGAATTTGGAATCAAATAATGTTGGTGTTGTATTAATGGGCGACGGTTTGTTGATACAAGAAGGAAGTTCTGTAAAAGCAATGGGAAGAATTGCTCAGATACCTATGAGTGAGGCTTATTTGGGTCGTGTTGTAAATGCCCTGGCTAAACCTATTGATGGTCTTGAATTGCATGATTTTGAATTAGCATTACACACCCACCAAGTGTTTGATAAAATGTCCGGTTATAGATTCTTGAGTTATTGATGATCTATTGTATGGCTTATGAGTCAAGTGAATTTATGATGATGAAAGAAATTTTTGTATGTGATGATTTCATGAAAAGTGTCTATAGTGTTGCAAGTTGACCACACCTTGTTGAGGGGGTGATATGCCTCAACTACCTTATCAGGGGGTACTATGCTCATACTACCATGTTGAGGGTGGTATGCCTTGGATTTCAAGTACTAGTTTTCTTGGTCTATGATGTTAGTCTCTTCCTACACATGTAATATATTCTATATAAGCATGTTTTATTTCAACCATTGACCATGCATGTCATATTATTATTATACTATTCGTTGCCTATATTTATGCATTATGAACATGTTACCTATCTCTTGTTGCATTATATCATACATACATAGTACATTCAAACATACTAATGTATACTCTATGCCTACAGGATGTTACCATGTAGGAATCGAAGCTCCTCACGATCATCCTCAACGTGGCTAGTTATGATTTCTTGAAGATAAGCTTTGGTGAGTCCTCAAGTTCGGGGACACTAGCTATGTTATTCTTGCTTATGTTATTTCTATATGTTGAACTCTTAATACTATGAGGGTGAGCCCGAAAAGTGTCTTGGACCCCGCTCAAGTCTATATTTAGAGGTGTTGTTTGACAAGTGATGTAATTATGCTATGTTCTTGACTCTTGTTTGTTTATGGTTATCTAAAACTTCCCTTAGTCCCTTCATCTTTACTTATACTCTTTTGTTGTTTTTTAATTGCTTCCATGACCAAAGATGGGTAAATGATGTGCTACGAGACTTGTTTGGGGTCCCTTAGGGTCCCCATTCATCGTGTCACGTCAAGGCCCTAGGCTTGGGTCGTGACATATAGTCAGGGTCAGAAGATAGTCCGGACCTATCCATATCAATCCTGGTATGAGTAAGGGAACAACCTCAATGTTGGTGCATGAAGGGCATATGTGATATTTACGGCCACAACATCAGGAAGGATAATTATGGAAGGATCACAAGGACAATCACTGAGGAACCCCGAATAATGACATCCAGGTTAGATGAAGCACCTGTTGTTCAGGACTTATTCTCCCAGTACAGACTTGAATAGATGGATGCACATTTATGTATATATTCGCCAAATTTAGTTCTAAAGTTCCACCCTTTATATGTAGCTACAATGATTAAAAGGATTCCCAAGAATTCCAAGCCACTAGACCAACCTCCTCTTCTTTGGACTTTAGAACATGGCGAACTTATTGATTTTTCAAAGGCCACAGTCTACCGATTCTTATACGGGCCAGACTTCCAACCACTAGTATCAACAATAGATTTTGATTGTAGATTGAGACTTTCCCATGATCGTCAAGTTATGCAGGACTCGGCCTAGAGATCATATTTATTTAGATGGGAGGCTGGGTATGTAGTTGAGCAAGGCACATATGCGGAGGGATTGTTTGGTACAGGCCCTATCGAAAAGGCTTTGGTCAACTTCACAGCCAAGTTTTTCGTGGATCGTAGTGCCATTCAACATTTTTAAACTCAAGAGGAAAAAACTCACCCTAGACCAAGAAGTGTTGGCGGCCAGCATCATCGATGGCTATGATATCTATTTTGCCCATTGCATTATAGAGAACATCCATGAGAGGGCATTTTAGAGGTAGAATACCATCCTATTCCCCTGCTTGATTCACAGACTCTACATAGATGCATGGGTTGAGATTATATCTAATGTCAACTTCATTATATACATGCAAAGGACTCCAGACACCAGCCTGATCAAGGTCGATAAGAATCTAGTTTTGCCTTAGCGAGCACCGTAGACCATTATCTGACTACTAGAGATGTTCATGGGATCAACGATTCCTAAGGATACACTACATGCTATTGAGTCTGAGAAGAGCCTCACCCACTATTGATATTACCAAGATGGGGCCCACATCTACTGAAACACTAAAGGTTGTACCATTTCATCCACAACCCACGGGTATAGTCTATATATCTGATGAATTCCTACAAGCTCTGGTGCAGCTCCAGACTCAAACTAAGTCCCAGCTGGCTTAGTTAGTTCGGTAGCTTAGACCTTCGGTTAGCGTCTGAGAAGTAGATGATGGAGAGCTACCAAGCCACTTTGGATCAGCAGATCAGACTTTGACATGGCCAGGTAGACACTTTCTAGAGGCATGTAGAGAAGCGCTTTCGGACTTCTCAAACTCTGAATTTTTCATCTTTCAGAGAGAAAATCCAGCAGCTATAGCAGGAGATGGCAGCTGCCTCAACACCAACATGATGATAATTACATTACCGACAGTCACATCCTTAGTGCTAGACTTCTACAAATGGGACTCTAATCTTTAGGAAGAGACCATGCTCTAGCGACAAGGCATAAGAGACTACATCTACATGTACTCATAAGAGGGAGCGCTAGTAATTAGCAGCCGCTAGACGTGCATCTCTGATTGACAAAAAAATATGAATGAAGTAGGAAAGAGAGCAAGCGAAGGGTGCTAGACCCTCATCTTCAGCTGCTATGACAGAGGAAACCACCTAGGAGACACAGGATAGTCAACCATAAATAGACTTGGCGCTTAGGCACCACAGGTTTGATTTCTTATTCCCTATCTCTTCTTTTATATTTACATTTAGTGTGTTAAGGACAATGCACAGTCATTTTCAATGGGATGAGAGTTGTTATAGACCTTGGTAAAGTCTGAGTAACCAAGACCTATATCTACTTATATTCTGAGTCCCTGGGGTTTTCTCACCTGTGTTCTTTCCCTAAGGACCTTTATTTTCTATTGAACTGACATTTTTAGGATGTTTACGTAGTAATAGTAGCATATTATACTAAAATCTATGGCATGAACTGATTTTTATGGAAAAATGATACCCTTTTGTCGCCTATATCTACTTATATTTTGAGTCCGCGAGGTTTTCTTACCTGTGTCCATTTCCTAAGGACCTTTATTTTCTATTGATTCGGCATGTTTAGGATGTTTAAGTAGCAATAGTAGCATATTTTACGAAAATCTATGGCATGAACTAATTTGTATTGAAAAATGATACCCCCTCCATCTTGTTTTGATGCACTGTATGGTAGTTTATATAGTAATCGTGTTGGATCTTTATATGACATTACTAATATTGATAGGGTAAGGCTAACTTGAACTAAAAAGCATGAACTAGATTCCCCGATTGATAGTGTTAGTCAGTGCCATATGAGTGTGAGCTAATTGTATTTTCGTATAATATGTATAAATCCAGAACTTGCCTCAGTAATCTACACTGAGACTGTAGGTTAGTTGGTTAGGAAAGGATCATAGGTCGTATTTCAAATTAGTCCACTTAGCCTAATAACCAATCAAATGCATTATTTATTCCCTTGTTCCAAATATTTAAGCCTTACATGTATTGTTTCTTTATAATTACCCAAATCACCTTCCCTACTGTCCTATTAATCTTGACTTTAGCCTTGGTCCCTCCTTGGACATTATGTACCTGGACTTGGGCAAAAAGTCTAAGTTGAGGGTGGCTACCATAGGTAGCCCTAGTTTATCGAAAGGACATTGTGCACTTAAACTTAGTCAAAAAGCTTAAGTTGAGTGTCTACCTATTGACTGTCTAACTACATTGTTGACCGGGGATGGACAGACCAATAAAAATGCATTAAAGTTATCTTCCCGTATATGAACCAAGCAAGGTGTAAGGGTAGTTGTCACAGGTCTCCCTTACACGAATCAACCTAGTTTCCTAGTTTGAACAAGCTCCCTATGCAATTTTGTTCTATCCATTCCAACATCTCTTGAATCTAGAATGAACAACAATTTTACTCCCTAGTTGGCCATACTTTGAAGTATAGATATAAATAACATAGGAATAATCGAAAGAAACCATTGATAGATAGCAAAAGTTAATAACTACACATAGTCTATGGCAACAACCCCAGAATATGGAAGCTTAGCCACTTATGGACGTGGAATACATCATGAATGAAGTGGAAAACATCAAAAACCAAAATCTAAAGAATAAACTAACCAAATTATTGGTGGATAATAGTTCTTCGTCGCCTCTACCGTACTCCTTGCGTAAAAATCAAGGTTCAAACCTAAAGTCTAAGATAGAGAAATAATAAAGATCTCATAATTTGATTTTTCTGCATCGGGTCCTCAGGTCTGTGACGCGGACCCCTTATTTTTCTATATTTTCGCTTAAATCGCTGACTGGACAATTCTGCACAATTTTGACCAGGTCCGCATTTCGTGCCTTTTTATGCATTTTACAGCTCCCACAACCTTGTTCCCAGGCCTATCACGTGGATTTTTGGTCTCTTGGTTACTTCTACTGATTTTTATTCTCAAAGTTCCAAGTTGTGCTCTTCCAACGAGTCCGGGTCTAACCCCGAACTTTCAAATCAACGCAAAATCCTGCAGAAACACAAAGAACAGGCGCACTTGGCCCTACAATAGGAAAATAAGAGAAAATGACACTCAAACACCTCGATTCTATAAATTTGTCCTCCTAATTCACTTTATTTGTGGGCATTATTGGCTAATTTGGCGTATAAATACGCCTAAGATCGCCACCCCACACTTAGAGTTTTGTCCGTCCTCAGGCAACCCATTACACATGCATGAGACTCCCTACAGTAATATGCAACCAACAT
>JAPFFP010043282.1:0-13365 GCA_026153255.1 Solanum medicagineum | reverse complement strand
TAAAATACTCAATCAAATACTACAAGTCTCAATGTCTAGTCCTCAAATAGAACATAACATAAAGTATAATCCTTGAAGGTCTGGCAAAGAGACAAGCAGCTACCCATCGAAAGATACAAAAGCTCGATCTTATAAGTAAGAAAGCTACAAGATTGTCATGACACAAGCCTAGGGCCTAGACATGACTGGCGAATGAGGAACCCAAAAGAACCCCAAACAAGCCTCATAACATATCATTACAAATCCTTGGTTCTGGAAGCGATTAAAATAACAATAAGGGATAAGGATAAACATGGGGAAATGGGACTAAGGGAGAGATAGAGTAAAAGAGTAATACTTAAATACCATAGATGAATCAAGGTCAAGCATAATGCACAACTTGTCCAACAATACCTCTAATCATAGATACTTAGCGGGGACTAAGACAAGGCAACGGGGCTCACCCTCATAGTCAAAATAGCAATAAGGAAGAAAGTATCATTACATAGCATAAGAAACATAGGCCAACGTCCACAGAATAGAGGACTCACCAACAAGCTTGAGTGGAATCGTACTAGCCACGTGGGTGAAGATGATCAACTGGGGCTCCGGTTCCTACATGGTGATATCATGTAGGCATAGAGTATACGTTAGTACGTTGGAATGTACTAAGTATGCGGGATACAATGCAATAAGATATAGGCGATATAATCAAAAGGCATAATCATAACAAGAGATAGTACATTAGCAACATGGCATGCATGAACATTGCTTGTAGAAAAACATACTTGAAAATAATCACTCTTGCATAGCTTGTGTAACCCATTAAGATAGCATGATTAGATCATCCAATACCTTGTACTAGAGGGTGAAAGATTTAGCATGAGTCATAACCCCTTTTAGTAGGTAATGGGCAGCATATGAGAGTAAAGAGATAGCATGGTTCATAGCCCCTTCATGTGAGCTACATGGCATAACCTCAATCGATAGATTGCATAACCTCAATAAGAGTACATAACCTCATCAAGAGTACATAACCTCATAAAGAGTAGCATAACCTCATCAAGAGTACATGACCTCAGCAAGAGTAGCATAACCTCAAACATGAGTACATTGATTCATACATGAGGGTAAGGTGTATAACATAGCTCATAACCCCTTCATGTAAGAATTGGCCTTGCACTAGAGGGTAAAGTATATAACATGTTCATAACCCCTTTCTAGCAGGCTTCACAATTTGCAAGGGCATAGATCATAGCATAAGGACCCAATAACTCATCACAACATTTCATTTCAAACAACAAGGAAAGACCTTCTCCATTTTCTGAAGAGCTAAACAAACATGGAAACCCAACAATCTACTTGCAACACCATAGGTACTCTTTCATGAAAGTAACTCATATAAACATTCCTATCATCATCATATAGTCATCATATACATACATTACTTCCATAGTTATTTCATTATCATTTCATCATCATATAATCATCATATGGCTACTCAACTCATAGGACATGCATTGGGCCAACAATTCCTCAAGAACCCTAACCCAGACATTTTATCAAACATTTGGCGTGTGTATAGTGCTAGTGTAAAACCATACGATTTAAGAGTGAAAACATGCAAGTAAACCCCATGTAAAACAATTAATCAACACTTTGTAACACCCTCAAGCAACATACATCATGTCCCTTCATCAAATCCAACATTAGATCCAAGATTTAGAGCTCAAAATATGCTAAAACAACCATACTTTCATGAATCAATCATTGTGAAGTAAATTTCTTAATATACCAAACCCACATGTAAATCAACTTTAAATCGTACAATGTAAGTAGAAAAGAGGATTGGGAACCATGGGTAAATGGACCCAATGGTTGAAACCCACATACCTTAGCTTGGAGATGAACTGGATGAAGATTGGAGATGGAGACTTGAAGCTTTAAGAAGAACCTTGAAGGAAAACCTTAGTTGGGATGAGGTTTTGAGATCTGAATGTTGAGATAAATATAGGACTAAGGTTTTGAGTGAGTATTGGGGGATGTTTAGGATGATATGAGGGTGCAATAAGGCTAAGTATAGGTAAAACCACGTTTGGGAACACTTAGGCCCAAGACCCCAAAGCCTTGGACTGAGAGAGAAATAACTGGCAACAAAATACATAGGTTCACAACGCAAACCTGTTATGGTGGCCAAATTAACACATGTACGCGACAGCTGCGTGTCGCGGATTGTCTCTGGAAATTAAAATTTTGGAAATTTGAAATTGTGGTTCGATTACTCTAAAATTTGGTTTAGACCCTTTCCCCCTAATTTTGACCTGCTAAACAAGAATACGAAGTCGAATTTTCGATATCGTGCATGAAATTTGAGATATATGAAATTTAAAATTCTGGGCATCCAGGGCACATTTTTGGGCACTTTTTGGGGTTGTTTCAATATCTCCCCTTGGGAAAGTTCGTCCCTGAATGTCAAAGAAACGTACATGACAAGAGTGAACATGAACAAATCAGCCCCAACAAGAATGCAACAATATATTTAAAACACTATTTTCAAAATATCAACATAAGTGTCACAAATCGTCATGAACTTGTTAACATAAACTTGAATTATGCAAATGACATAGGGGTTGAAACATAAGGCTTGGAATCATGAAAAGGACTAGACATATCATCATAAGCTCGAATAAAATGAAAGAGATACGAATGTTGTTTCTCCATGCCCACTCCCCGAGAGACGCTTTTGATTTGACGAATCTTCCAAAGAGCCTTATGAAAACAACATTCTAATCAGTCAACTTTGAACACACAACAGCCACTTAGCAACAAGTCACCATCTCCCCCTTGGGAGAAGGCCTCCAACTTTATCAAAATGGAAATCAATGCCTTACTTAACTAGACCCCTTCAACCATAAAAGATTCAGAACAATGAAAGCCACTACATCACCATTCTCAACCTCATCCACTCTAGTCAGGCGGATAATTCCTCCAACCATCTCCTTGTCACCCAAAGGTCTCCACTTCCCATAATTAGTAGCAACCTCACCTCCTCCGAATTCACAAGCTGCCCCTCAAATGATTCACAAGCTCTCCCTCACTACCGAAAACAACCACCGCATTACCACCAAGAACCACCACAAACGTAGCAAGGTAAGGATTAAAGACCCTATTCGTGAGACTTATAGACATGACCGGTGCGCAATCCAAACCAAAAAGACACCACCCCAAATTCAAGATATCGGAAAGGACATCAAGGACTCATTGATCACCAGAAATAACTCGATAGAAATAACTTGGGTTCAACACCTCGAACTCTTACAAAACAAAAAATGCAATCCCTTAGAGATCAATTGTACCTTAAAACAAGGAATGGACTTACCCCTTCACTACCACTCAAAGACGGGTTGAAAAAGCGAATTGGGATTTAAGTCTATGGGCCCCACGTCAATAAAGACACAACTTACATGCAACTAGTCCAACCCAAGAATGACATCAAAGTCCACCACATCGAATCTAACAAGTCATAAGGCATGACCTAATGCCATAAGAATACGGGTCAATACCGATATACCTTCTAGCAATAATAGACTCAACAAAGGTGTAGATACCAAGGTTCACATAACCACCCGGAACGTACATGAAGCCGACAAGCAACAAGAGGAAAAATGAAGGGAATAGAGACACCTGGACCTTCCGAAGCATGCATATCAAAGTCAAAGAGAAACTCACCTTGGCCTTGAGGATGGCCCCTCCTTGCCCTTGTTCCGGATATAAGGGCAATCTATAAGCTTGTGACCTTCTTTTCCACACCCTTAACATGCTCTTGAATTCTTTAAGCATTTGTCATGATGATGCCTTTCACATTTTGGACATTTTGGAAAACTCATTCCACCATCACCTCCTTGGAACCGGTCATCCTCAAACGATGCCCTCTTGGACTCCCCGCTCCTTTTCTTTCTAAGCTTTTCCACCTCTATTTGTTCAACATAGGTCATCAAACGGGACAAGTCCACATCACTAATCAACATCGCGGACTGGTATTCTTCACTTACCAAGTTGGACACACCCATCACGAACTTACGCATTCTAGCCCTTGGGTCGGCAACCAAGTGAGCAGCATACTTAGAGAGTTGGTTGAAGTTGAGGGTATACTCCCTCAAACTCATTGACCCTTGTCACAAATTCATGAATTCTATAAATTTGGTTTCCCTAAGCTCAAGAGGGAAGAACCGACTAAGGAAAGTAGCCTTGAACTCCTTCCAAAGTACCACATTATGGATTCCCGTCTCCTCCCTCCATTTGTCATACCATGTATGTGCTACCCCATTGAGTTAGTAGGCCGCCAACTCCTCCTTATCTTCTGATCTAATAACCATAATGGCCAATCCTTATAAATCTCACCAACTAACTCTTGTGGGTCCTATTCCACCTTTGACCCATAGAACACCGGCGGGTTCATCCTCATGAAGTCCCTCACCCGAGAAGCCAGTGTAGGGGCATGAGGGGCTTGGGACCCTTGGTTGAATTGATTGGGCACAACTTGAGCAAGCAAAGTGAGAGCCTCACGAAGCTCTCCATTAGCCGGTTGTCCCTCAGGAGCGCGGGCTCTTCCTCATCTTGGGTTAGAAATGATCAACTAGCATGGTAAAGAACAATTTTTAGGGGGGGAAACTTATATAAACTCTATAGCATGACTTAAAACATGAAGAAGGGAAACATTTCCTAAAATGTTTCATTGCCTCCTACTTATAGTGGTGGTGCACAACACAACCATGAGTAAGACTCTAATCGACGCGGTGTGTTGGACTCCAAGAGAATAGCAACCTAGTTCTTTGATACCATCATTGTCATGACCCAAGCCTAGGGCCCAGATGTGATCGGTGAATGGGGAACCCGAAGGAACCCCAAATAAGTCTCATAGCATATCATTACACATCCTTGGTCGCGGAAGCAATTAAAATGACAATAAGGGATAAGCATAAACATAGGGAAATAGGACTAGGGGAGAGATAGAGTAAAAGAGTAATATTTAATTACCATAGATGAATTAAGCTCAAGCATAATAAACAACTTGTACAGCAACACCTCTAATCGTAGATACATAGCGGGCGCCAAGACAAGGCAACCGTGCTCACCCTCATAGTGAAAATAGCAATAAGGAAGAAATTAGCAATACATAGAATAAGAAACATAGGCCAACATCCCCGGAATGGAGGACTCACTAATAAGCTTGAGTGAAACCATACTAGAAACGTGGTTGGAGATGCTCAAGCGGGGCTCTTATTCCTACGTGGTGATATCATGTAGGTATAAAGTATGCATTAGTACGTTTGAATGCACTTATTATACGGGATGCAACGCAACAAGAGAGAGGTGATATAATCAAAATGCATAATCATAACAAGAGTTAGTATATTAGGAACAAAACATGCAAGAACAATGCTTGTCGAAAAACATGCTTGAAAATAATCATTATTACATAGCTTGTTTAGCCCATTAAGGTAGCATGATTAGATCATCAAATAGCTTGTACGAGAGGGTGAAAGATTTAGCATGAGTGATAACCCCTTCTAGTAGGTAATGGGTAGCACATAAGGGTAAAGAGATAGCGTGGTTCGTAGCCCCTTCATGTGAGCTACATGGCATAACCTCAATCAAGAGTATATTGCATAACCTCAACAAGAGTACATAACTTTATCAAGAGTACATAACCTCATAAAGAGTAGCATAACCTCATCAAGAGTAGCATAACCTCAAACATGAGTACATTGATTCGTCCATGAGAGTAAGGTTTACAACATTGCTCATAACCCCTTTATGTAGGAATTGGCCTTGCACTAGATGGTAAAGTATATAACATGTTCATAACCCCCTTTTATCTAGCTTCACAATTTGCAAGGGCATAGGTCTTAGCATAAGGACTCAATAACTTATCACAACATTTCATTTCAAATTACAAGGGAGGATCTTCTCCATTTTCTCAAGAGCACAACAAACATGGAAACCCAACAATGTACTTGCAATACCATAGGTACTCTTTCATGAAAGTAACTCATATAAACATTCCTATCATCATCATATAGTCATCATATACATACATTACATCCATAGTCACTTCATCAATATTGCTTTATCATATGACCACACAACTCATAGGACATGCATTGGACCAACAATTCCTCAAGAACCCTAACCCGGACATTTTATCAAACACTTGGCGGGTGTGTAGTGCTTGTGTAAAACCATACTATTCAAGAGTGAAAACATGTAGATAAACCCCATGTAAAACCATTAGCCAACACTTTGTAACATCCTCAAGCAACATACATCAAGACCTTTCATCAAATCCAACATTAGATCCAAGATTTAGAGCTCAAAACATACTAAAACAACCATACTTTCATGAATTCAATCACTGTGCAATAAATTTCTTAATATACAAAATACACATATAAATCAACTTTAAATCATGCAATATAAATAGAAAAGAGGATTGGGAACCATGGGTGAAACGACCTAATGGTTGAAACCCACATACCTTATCTTGGAGATGAGCTTGGTGAAGATTGGAGATAGAGACTTGAAGCTTGAAGAAGAACCTTGAAGGAAGCCTTAGTTGGGATGAGGGTTTGAGACTTGAATCTTGAGAGAAATATAGGACCAAGGGTTTAAGTCAGTATTGGGAAATGTTTAGGATCATATGAGGGTGAAATAATGCTAATAATAGGTAAAATCACATTTGGGAACACTTAGGCCTAAGACCCCAAAGCCTTGGACCGAGATAGAAATCACTGGAAACAAAATACACAGGTTTGCGATGCGGACCTATCGCGGAGGCCAAATTAACACATTTCCTCGACAGCTATGCTTCGCGGTGCTGTTGCGGATCGTCTCTAAAAATTGAAATTTTGGAAATTTGAAGTTATTATTTAATTGCTCTAAAATCGAGGTTAGACCCTATACCCCATAAGTTTTACCCCCTGAACAAGAGTATGGAGTGAAATTTTCAATATCGCGCACAGATTTTGACATATATGGAATTTAAAATTCCTAGTATTCCGAGGCATATTTTCAAGCACTTTTTGGGGTCGTTTCAATATCTCCCCCTTAGGAACATTCGTCCCCCAATGTCAAAAAAATGTACATGATAAGGGTGAACATGAACAAATCATCCCCAACAAGAATGCAACAATATTCTTAAAACACTATTTCGAAAACATCATCATAAGTGTCACAAATCGTAATGAACTTGTTATCATAAACATGGATATATGCAAACGACATAGGGGATGAAACATAAGGCTTAAAATCATGAAAAGGACTAGACATATCATAATAAGCTCGAATAGAAATAAAAGAGATACAGATGTTGTTTCTCCATACTCGCTACCTAAGAGACACTTTTGACTTGACAAACCTTCCAAAGAGGCTTACGAACACCACATCCTATTCAATCAACTTTGAAAACACACACCCGCCACTCAGCACCAAGTCAGCATCTCCCTTTTTGGAGAAGACCTCCAATATTATCAAGACAAAGATCAACACCTTACTTAACTAGACCCCTTCAACCATAGAAGATTTGGAACCATCAAAGCCACTGCACCACCCTTCTCAACCTCATCCACCCTAGTCAGCCGAAGAACTCCTCTAGCCATATCCTTGTCACCCAAAGGTCTCCACTTCCCATAATTAGCAGCAACCTCACCTCCTCCAAATTCACAAGCTCCCCCTCAAATGATTCGTTAGCTCTTTCTCACTACAAGAAACAACCAACACATCACCACCAAGAACCACCACAAATGTAGCAAGGTAGGGATTAAAGATCCTATTCATGAGACTTATAGACATGACCGGTGCTTAAGTCAAACCAAAAAGACACCACCCCAAATTCAAGATATCGAAAAGGACATCAAGGACTCATTGACCACCGAAAATAAATCGATAGAAATAACTTAGGTTCAACACCGCTAACTCTTACAAGAAGAAAAATGCAATCCCTTAGAGATCAATTGTACCTTAAAACAAGGAATGGACTTACCCCTTTACTACCACTCAATGACGGGTGGAAAATGGAAATTGGGATTTAACTCTACCGTTCCCACCATCAATAAAGACATAGCATACATGCAATAAAATTCAACCCAAGAATGGCATCAAAGTCCACCACATCGAATCCAACAAGTCACAAGGCAAGACCTAATGCAGTAAGAATATGGGTCAATACAAATGAACCTTCTAGTAACAATAGACCCAACAAAGGTGTAGACACCAAGGTTCAGATAACCACTCGGAACATACATGAAGCCCACATGCAGCAAGAGGAAAAATGAAGGGAATAGGGACACCCAAACCTTCCCAAGCATACACATCAAAGTAAAATAAACTTACCTTGGCTTTGAGGACGACCATCCTTGCACTTATTCCGGATATAAGGGCAATCAATAGGCTTGTGACCTTTTTTGCCACACCCGTAACATGTTCTTGTGTTCTTTAAGCATTTTCCATGATGATGTCTTTCACATTTTGGGAATTTTGGAAAACTCATTCCACCATCGCCTCCTTGGAACAGGTCATCCTCAACCCTCTTGGACTCCCCACTCCTTTTCTTTCTAAGATTTTCCACCTCCATATGTTCAGCATAGATCATCAAATGGGACAGGTTCATATCACTAATTAACATCATGGATCGACATTCTTCACTCACCAAGTCGAACACACCCATCACAAACTTGCTCATTCTAACCCTTAGGTCAGCAACTAAGTGAGGAGCATACTTAGAGAGTTGGTTGAAGTTGAGGGCATACTCCGTCACACTCATTGAGCCTTGTCTCAAATTCATGAATTCTATCAATTTGGCTTCCCTAAGCTCAAGAGGGAAGAACCGACTAAGGAAAGCCGCCTTGAACTACTCCCAAAGCACCACATTATGGATTCCCTTCTCCTCCCTCCATTGATTGTACCATGTATGTGCTACCCCCTTGAGTTGGTAGGCCTCTATCTCTGCCTTATATTTCGATCTAATAACCATGATGGCGAATTCTTTATAAATCTCATCAACAAACTCTTGTGGGTCCTCATCCACCTTTGACCCAGAGAATTTCGGTGGATTTATCCTCATGATGTCTCTCACCCGAGAAGCCAGTGTAGGGGCATGAGGGGCTTGGGCCCCTTGGTTGATTTGATTGGCCACAACTTGACCAAGTAAAGTGAGAGCCTCACGAAGCTCTCCATTAGCCAGTTGTCCCTCGGGAGCGCGGATTCTTCCTCCTCTTGGGTTAGGCATGATAAACTAGCATGGTAAAGAACAATTGTTATGGGGAAAAAACTTACTTCAACTCTATAGCACGACTTAGAACATGAAGAAGGGAAACATTTCTTAAAACGTCTCATAGCCTCCTACTCATAGTTGTGGTGCACAACACAACCATGAATAAGACTCTAATCAACGCGGTGTGTTGGACTCCAAGGATCTAACAACCTAGTGCTCTAATACCACCTTTGTAATGACCCAAGCCTAGGGCCAAGACATGACCGATGAATGGGGAACCTGAAGGAACCCCAAATAAGCCTCATAGCATATCATTACACATCCTTGGTCGCGAGAGCAATTAAAATAACTATAAGGGATAAGCATAATCATGGGGAAATGGGACTAAGGGAGAGATAGAGTAAAAGAGTAATCTTAAATACTATAGATGAATCAAACTCAAGCATAATACACAACTTGTCCAACAACACCTTTAACCATAAATATTTAGGGGGAGCCAAGACAAGGCAACCGGGCTCACCCTCATATTCAAAATAGCAATAAGGAAGAAAGTATCAATACATAGCATAAGAAACATAGGCCAACGTCTCTGTAATGGAGGAATCACCAACAAGCTTGAGTGAAATCATACTAGCCACGTGGGTGGAGATTCTCAAGCGGGGCTTTGGTTCCTACATAGTGATATCATGTAGGCATAAAGTATGTGTTAGTACGTTGGAATGTACTAAGTATGCGGGACGCAATGCAACAAGAGATAGGCGATATAATCAAAATGCACAATCATAACAAAAGATAGTATATTAGCAACATGGCATGCATGACCAATGCTTGTAAAAAAATATGCTTGAAAATAATCATTCCTACATATCTTGTTTAACTCATTAAGATAATATGATTAGATCATCCAATACCTTGTACTAGAGGGTGAAGGATTTAGCATGAGTCATAACCACTTCTAGTAGGTAATGGGTAGCACATGAGGGTAAAAAGATAGCATGGTTCATAGGCCCTTCATGTGGCCTACATGACATCACCTCAATCAAGAGTATATTGCATAACCTCAAAAAGAGTATATAACCTCATCAAGAGTACCTAACCTCATAAAGAGTAGCATAACCTCATCAAGAGTACATAACCTCATAAAAAGTAGCATAACCACAAGCATGAGTACATTGATTCGTACATGAGCCTAAGGTGTACAACATAGCTCATAACCACTTCATGTAGGAATTGGACTTGCACTAGAAGGTAAAGTATATAACATGTTCATAACCCCCTTCTAGCAAGTTTCACAATTTGCAAGGGCATAGGCCTTAGCATAAGGACTCAATAAATCATCAGAACATTTTATTTCAAACAACGAGGGAAGACCTTCTCCATTTTCTTAAGAGCACAACAAACATGGAAACCCAACAATCTACTTGCAACACCATAGGTACTCTTTCATGAAAGTAACTCATATAGAAATTCCTATCAATCATATAGTCATCATATACATACGTTACTTCCATAGTCATTTCACCATCATTTCATCATCATATAATCATTATATAGCCACTTAACTCATAGGACATGCATTGGACCAACAATTCCTCAAGAACCCTAACCTAGCCATTTTATCAAACACTTGGGGAGGGGGTGTAGTGCTAGTGTAAAACCATACAATTCAAGAGTGAAAACATGGAATTAAACCCCATGTAAAACCATTAGTTAACACTTTGTAACACCCTCAAGCAACATACATCAATATCCTTCATCAAATCCAAGATTAGATCCAAGATTTAGAGCTTAAAACATGCTAAAACAACCATACTTTCATGAACTTAATCGTTGTGCAATAAATTTATTAATATACAAAATCCATATGTAAATAAACTTTAAATCATGCAATGTAAGTAGAAAAGAGGATTGGATACCAAGGGTGAAATGACCCAATTGCTGAAACCCACATACCTTAGCTTGGAGATGAACTTGGTGAAGATTGGAGATGGAGACTTGAAGCTTGAAGAAGAACCTTGAAGGAAAACCTTAGTTGGGATGAGGGTTTGAGACTTGTATCTTGAGAGAAATATAGGACTAAGGGTTTGAGTGTGTATTGGAGAATGTTTAGGATGATATGCGGGTGAAATAAGGCTAAGTATAGGTAAAAACACGTTTGGGAGCACTTAGGCCCAACACCCCAAAGCCTTGGACTAAGATAGAAATCACTGTCAACAAAAAACACAGGTTCGCGGCACGGACCTATTGCGAAGGCCAAATTAAGACATGTCCGCGACAGCTGCGCGTCTCGGTGCTGTCACAGATCGTCTCTGGAAATTGAAATTTTGGAAATTTGAAATTGTGATTCGATTTCTTTAAAATTGGGGTTAGACCCTTCACCCCCTAATTTTGACCCCCTGAACAAGAAATGAAGTTACATTTTTGATATCACACACGGATTTTGAGATATATGGAATTTGAAATTTTGGACATTCCGAGGCACATTTTCGGGCACATTTTGGGGTCGTTTCAAAGAAGGACCAGGCTCACAACCCTAAAAAATGTAGCAAGGGTAAGCATCAAACAACAAGGTACTCAACACATGGAAATTAACCTAAAGTAAAGTAATGAAAAACACAAGTACTCCTCTCCTCCCAACTACTTACCACTGGACTACACACCTGCACTCAGTAAAGTTCCAGGACAACATAATATACCAATCTTATAGACATATATCATCACATAGCATCATATCACAAAATATCAACTGGATATACAGAGTCAAATGGTGCAAGAGATATCTAATATTATAAATAATACATATAATAACATCATGAAGAGATTATATGAGGTGGAGTGAATGCCATGAAAATGTGAGATAATGCAATGCAATGTCAAATAATCATGATGCATGTTCGTCCTACGATACACATTCACTCATATACCCAGGAAAGAACCTATGGTGGCCACATAAGGACCATGTATCCATGAACATTACCAATAATGACCTCGACCAATGCTCACCCTATCGGAAAATGACTTAGTAACAATATCAACAGGAATATTACCTCAGGTCGTCGGGAAAAAATTCGGATAAACATCAAAAAGTAAAGATCTCTTAATGTTGCCTCACTCATCACCTGGCCATTGCCCTCAAGTATCAATGCACAAATGATAGTAGATGCAATATGCACAATATCAATTTCATCACAATTTTCAATATCATAATGATTTCAATGTCATCACAGTCTCAATATATTACTCTTATTTTAATATAGGTATCATCTCAATATTAATATGAAATAATTTACAAGATCATATCTATTATGAATTCACAATTATTTCACAAGTCAATATTTCACCATATGAACAATTTTTCAATCCGAAACCTTATGGTCAAATATAATGAATCTATTTAATATGAAATAATTCACAAGATCATATCTATTATGAATTCAGAATTACTCTACAAGTCAAGATTTCACCATATGAATAATTTTTTAATCCGAAACCTCATGGTCAAAACACCACAATCTATTTAAATATAGCATCACAAACACATAATAAATCTAATGACATTAAAATCAATTAATTTTGGTAAAAAGGAAAAAATGATCAAAAATTTTGATGCTGAAAAAAGTAACCAGAATACGAAATTTAATACATGAAAATATTTCCCAAGTAAGAAGGACTTCAACGACGAAAATCATTTAAAAATGGAGCTAAAGTGAGGTAGAAATCATCAATTTAGTATTAGGAATTAAAGTTCAAAAAATCTCCAAATTTCAAATTAAAACCCACAAATTAGATGTTAAAAATATAATTTAATCAATGAAAATTGAAGAAACAGGTTAGAAAATAGATACCCAATAGATATTTCTTGAAAAATCTTGAAGAATCTCTCAAAATGAAGCTTGGAAGTTTGTAAATGGTAGAAATTGGCTAACCCAACATTTTTAAATATTAAACTATTCAGGTACTTTTTGTTCTCCTTGAATGCAGAGACCAATGACCCTCAAAGCTCCACGAATGCGGACGCATCACTACAACTACTCCGTGAACGTAGAGACCCCCTCCACGGACTCAGAGGTGGGCATCATAACCCTTTGCGAATGCGGAAGACATCCTGCAAACAC